>PVJO010001875.1:0-158324 GCA_004026905.1 Hystrix cristata
GGAAGGCTGAGGCAGGAGGATCTAGCCTGAGTAACTTAACAACTTAGTGAGGCCCTGTCTTCAAATTTTTAAATTTATAGAATGGCTGAGGGGTGCAACTCAATGTAAAAGCCCTGGGCTCAATCCCCAGCACTACACACAAAAGATGACAAAGCACTTGAATAGACATTTCTCCAAAGGAGCCACTTGGCACAGGAAATCATGCACAACACCAGTAACCATTAGAGAAACGCAAACCAAAGTTACAATGAGGGGATTTAGCTCGGTGGAGGGGATTTAGCTCAAGGCAAGCACAACGCCCTGGGTTTGATCCCCAGCACCAAAAAAAAAAAAAAAAGAAAAGAAAAGCTACAATGAGACACAACCTCACACCCATTAGGATGGCTCCTACTGAAAACCCCAAAAAATTAAAATGCAAAAATAAACGGGGGAACCTGACACATGCTACAGCATGGATAAACCTTGAGGGCCTTCTGCTAAATGAAATAAACCAGTCATGAGAAAGACAGTGTATGATTTCATTTCCAAGAGGGGTTAAAACCCTAGAGAAACAACACAGAATGGTGGCCTTCTAGGGAAACAAGGAGTTACAAGGGTCCAGAGTTTCAGTTTTATAAGATGAAAAGTTACGGAGGTGGATGGCGTGAGGATCGCGCCACATCACGAACATGCTTAATACGCGGAACTGTACACTTACAATGGTCAAGATGGTGAATTTTATTTACATTTCATCACAAAAAAATTTAAGTGTTTCCAGGGTGAAGGAACCTGGCTGACGTTGCTCAGGTAAGAAACTGCACCCCAGGGAAAAGAGCCGGGGGTGGGGCGCAGAGGCCGGCACACATGGGGCTGCGGAGACGGACGACGGCTGGGCGCTCTCAAGAAGCCTCTGTGGCAGAGCTCCAAGCGAACCGACATACGTGACTAAGTGCAAACGCAACTTCATCCAATAACAGTCTGTATTTACATGCAAATAGATTCGTTTATGCAAAACAGCAGAGGTCTCGGAGGAGGGTTTTCTAGTCTGGAGACTGTGCAGTCATTGAAAAAGAAATGCAAAGCTGTCCCTAGGGCATGCAGCGTGGGCCTGGCCCCTGGGAGCTGGGCGAGTTCCAGGAGGAAGAGTACTGAATCAGCTCGGCTTGCAGAAAACGGGCACGCAGCGCCCCCGCCCGGTGATCTGGGCAACACCCGCAAAGCTGCGCATGCCTGCCGGGGGCCTGCGAGCCTCAGTGCGCAAGCGCCAGACACCGACTCCTCCCCCAGGGGCGGGGCAACCGGGGCCCAAAATGGCGGCCGGCCGCTACCGGCGTTTTCTTAAACTCTGTGAGGAATGGCCAGTGGACGAGACCAAACGGGGCCGGGACTTGGGCGCTTACCTGCGGCAGCGGGTGGCACAGGCCTTTCGGGAGGGAGAGAACACCCAGGTGACTGACGGGGAGGTGGCTGGGGAGACGGGAGGAAAGGCCGAGGCAGGACGGGGCGGCCAGCGGGCTAGCGGCAGCCGTGCGCATGCGCCGCCTTGCTTTCTGGCGCACGTGGCGCGGATCCCTCCTCCCCGGAGCTCGGGGCGGACGCCCGCTGCGGCCCGGCGCTCTGAGCAGGCTGCGCCTGGGAGTGGCCGCCGAAGCGTTCTGAAAATGCAGGTGCCCTCACCTAATCAGAGTCTTTGGGGGCGGGGCCTGGGCATCATTCAGGGTTGAAACCCACGGCACCGAGCACAGGTATTTCCGTGAGGTCTGTTGTTACACTTCATCGGGGTGTATGTTGACTGAGCTGATCCCCAAGGACCTCTGCGGGCCCCCACTGAGACTGACCTTTCTGGCACAGTTGTAAACCTGTGGAACAGGTCTGGAGCCCCCGCTCAGGCCCCTGTATGTAACAGGCCTTCATGCTCTCGTGGATTGGTGCTGCAGCTCTGGGATTCATCCATTCGTAGAGCACGTATTTATTGAACACCCGCCATGTGCCAGGCACTGTGCTAGATGCTAGGGAGATAGCAGTGAATTGAAAGGTGAGGTCCTGCCTGTGTGGTACATTCTAGTTCAGGACAAAGTAAACAGCCATACAAATACTGTGGTGGCTATAAAGTACAGCAGCATAATAAAAAGTGATGGTTACGGTAGGCGTTTCTGAAGAGGTGACAGAAGTGAGAGCCGAGGAGAGTGAGCCAGCAGTGTGCACTCAAGGGAAGTGGCATTCCATGAAAAGGAACAGAAACCAAACAGAACAGAGAGAAAGCCAGAATGACGGGCGGGTAGTGAGTGAGGTAGGGTTTGCTAAGATTTGAGTCCAAGGAAGGCAAGAGCCAGGCGTGGGAGGGTCTTAAAAGCTCTAATCAGGAGTTAGATCTTATAAGGTCAGTGAGAAGCCACTGAGGACATTTAGTCAGGGAGCTAGTGTGACCTCATTTCCTGTTTGTAAAAGTCACTCTGGTTGTATGTGATGAACGAATTATAGATGGCAAGAACAGGAAGAGGGAGGCTGTAGAGAGCCTCCTGTGCTACCCTAGGTGAGAGATGGTGGTGGATTCAGATCGTAATATGCAAGTCACGTCCACAGGACTTGCTCCTGTATTGGACATGCAGTAAAGGGAAAGAGGAACTGAAGACAGCACTTGGATTGTTTCTGGCCTGAGAACTAGGTGCCATTTACTGAGCTGGGAAAGACTAGATGCGGAATAGATGGGGCATGGGAAGAATGTCGTGAGTTTGATGTTACACGTTAAATTTGAGATGCGAGGAGGGCTGACTTCCAAGTGCACATGTCAAGTAGGCAGTGGGATATTTGAGCCCGGGGCCCAGGCAAGAGGTCAGAGTAAAGAGTGAGACATAGAGTGCACGCGGTCTGAAGAAATGACTTGTGACACTTGGCCAAGACCTGTCTGAGCAGGAGCAGGGTCTTTTGCAGCTTAGCCCAACACAGCCAAAGCAGCCCTCCTAATGGAGCAAGAGCATGCTGATTGGAGGGTGTCTTGCACAGAGTGTCTGGCCCAGGACTTCTGGGAGAAGAGTGGTGTCGCTCTGGACCGTTTTTACAGTGCTCTTCGTGAGCCCCAAGTATGAAGATTTTGAAGGCAAGCATCTCATGTGGTCCCAATTCTGCAAACCTCATAGACTTTCTAGAGCTGTGCTTGTGCATATTTTTAACGTGAGCTTTTTGAGAATGGGGATGATGCCATTTTTGTTTCCCCCCACCCCCAGTGTCTAGTGTAGTCCTTGGCATGCATAAAACCACTCAGTAAGAGTCTGAAGGAGTAGATAAATAAATGATCGGTTATGGCTCATGAAACAAATCATTTGAATATAGCTGCAGATGTAGCAGAACTAGATGGAGCGAAGTAGTGAAGAGTCAGACTGTTGTGTGACCTGAGCGGTGACTGTTGATGCGGAGCTTTCTGTGTTTGGAGTGCCGCAGGACCTACGGAAAGGGGCAGAAGCTGGTCCTCACCACCAGGGCGGGTCCCTCCGATTGTGCGGTCAGAGGCCAAGTCCCTGGGCAGGCAAGAGTGTGACAGCTGCCTGCTCGATTGTTATCGTAAGAGCAGCCAGCAAAGAGAGGAGAGCTTTCTCTCTGGAGGTGTCACCCTTTGTCATCACCTGGGTGATCAGATAGCTCCTGATCAGCCGAAGGCCCACACAGGTTGAGTCATCACTGCAGTTGCAAGTCGTGGCTGCGCCGCTCGTTCCCGGGCAGCTGATGGCTGCATTCCTGGTGGAGCCAGCCTGAGCATCCCGATGGCAGCAGGTGCATTACTTAGGACCGAGGTCGTGATCCCTCTTCTGATGTCACCTGGAGATGCACCTGGGCTTAGTAAATCACTCTGTGATCATTTTTGGAGGGCAGATCTTGCTGGGGTGGGGAACAGCACGTGAGTCACTCCCACCAACGCCCTGGGGTGTTTAGGAAGACCTTGAAGTCACCGTACAGGCAGCAGGAGTGGGGCTGAGACCCAGTGGGCAGACTGCCCTGCCCCCTCCCACTCCCTGGGGGTGCCACTTGCCAGGAAGACAGGACAGGATGGGGAGCTGCTGCAGCCTTTGGGGAGAGAAGCAGGCAGGGCACCTTGGCCCCTGCACTTCCTGAGTCCTGACAGCCCCCCCCCCCAGGGGTGCCCAGCACACTTGCTTACAAGATCTTATTTAACCCTTTGTACAGCCCATTTTACACACAAGAAAACAGGGTCAGAAAAAACAACTTATGCAGGGCTCCCTGGCAGTAAGAGTCGAGGAGGCAACAGTCCCAGCTGCCCTGGCCCTGGCCTGCCGTGGTCTCCCCAGTGCTTTGCCTTTCTTTAGCTGCTGCTGCTGCTGTTGAAACACTCTCTTGGTCCAAGACCGTCAGCCCTCTCCCTCACCCTCCTCCCCTGCTCAGACCTTTCTGGACCTCAGGTTGTTTGGGCAGAGAATTCAGCGCCTCCCTGTGCTTGCCCACCTGCTTTTCTTTGCCCCATTCCTGCCTCCTCAGCATGGATGGAAAGAAAGATGGCCCGCAGTGGGACACTGGTGCGGAAAAGCCAGGCTCGCTAGAAAGAAGATTGATATTTCAGACTCCGAAGGAGCACGAAAACTGCTGCCTCCACTTATTCCACCTTGAATTGCCCTTTGGGGAGTCTCATGGTCCCCCTCAAACCCACCAGGAGGGAAGGGAGGCGACGGTGGGGAGTGGGAACACATGGAACGCCCCTCACCCCTCAGGTCCCATTGTGCTGGTTGTAAGTCTGTGTTTACGGGTCTTGTCCCCTTTGAATATAGTTCCCTTAAAAGAACTCATGTTCCTTGCAGCACCGAGAGCTTAGAAAGGAATCACAACATGGGGGAAGGTGGCAGAACAACTGTGATTGTTGACTTAACGACAGGGAGACAGGGAAAGGAGCGGATCCTCCTAATGAGCTCATTAGGCTCAGGAGCAGCCCTCTTACCGCTCCCGCGGCTCGCAGCTCGGCACAGCGCGCAGCAGAGCTGTTACAGTTGTGTTGTATCCGGGTTAAACCTCCGGCCCGCTTTGAAAGAAGCCGCCCTTTTCTTGGGTTTCTAGCAATGTAAAACGATACTTCCACTTTCTCCAAGGGGAGCTCAGAGGTCGTTGCACACAGCCAGCCAAGGGAGGCCTGGAGCTTGGCACCTCAGTATGGCAGGGAACCTGGTGGCCTGGCATGTGCGGAGAAGACATCTCTGGGATGCTCACCCCGCGTGTGGGCCCCTGCAGTCCAGGTTTTAGGAGCAGCCTGAGAACCAGTGATGCTCTTCTGAGTTGTAGTCTGGGACCCACTGCTGAACAGGAGTTGCCAGACCTCTCTGCTGTCTTTCCCGATTCTGAGTGGAGCTGCAGGGAAGTAAGGTAGTATTTGTAGAAGAGACTGTGCTGACTTTGCGGTTAGAGATGCAGGTGTACCTCCTAAAGGTACTTCCAGTGCCCACTACTTTACTCGAAGAATTTTAGACTCTGTCTGCTGGACAAGTGGCAGGCAACTCCATGAGCCTTCAGTACCCTGTGGTCTTGTATCCAAGATCTAGCCTCTATCTCCAACCTGGCCTCAGTGCTCTGCATGAGTCCAGCCGAGGCCTCGGCAAGGGTGTCCTCATCACCTCCCAAACTGGCTGTGACACAAGCGATCTGCTCGGGTCTTTTTGTACTGGGGATTGTACTTGGAGCACTGAGTTCTATGCCCAGCCCTTTTATTTTAAGACAGGATCTCACGTTGCCTGGGCTGGCTTCAGACGCAGTCCCCCTGCCTCAGTGTAACTGTGCCTGCACACAGGTGATCCGTAACCTGGGAGGCCCCAGTGGCCCAGACACATCCGGACTGTCAAATCTGGCTGTGTCCCTGGAGCACCTGTCTTCACAGTCCCTCCTCTGAGCTCCGTGCCACTCGTGCCAAGGCCCAGCATTAGGAAGGACAGCTCTGTGGCCTGAGGCATGGTTGGTTTTCAACATACGTGTATCACGTCTCTTCAACTTGATTGCCAGCTTCTCTAGAGCTGGAGCTGGGTCTCTGTGTCCCCCACAGTCCCCATGCAGAGCATGCTCTCCATAGTAGCTGCTCAAGAAATAGATCACCAGTTGAACTGAAAGGCACGAGCTCCATAACGGAATGAACTCATTTTGGAAGTTCATTACCAAGTCATGAAAACCTTGTTCCGTGGATCCTCCTGGACCAGGTCCAGCTCTACCTTAATTAGCAGAGCAGTTTGTGACACCCTTTCCCAGAAGTGCTTATGCATCCCTTTGTGTGACTGGAATAGGGGCTGCTGTACCAATTGCTGTCGCCACCCAAAATTCAATTTTGAAAATCGAAATCAGTGCCTGAGGCACTGATGTAGATGTGTGTGTATAAAAGTTTAATATGGGAAAGAGAAATTTACTGACGACTGAGCAGGGGAAATGCAAAAGGAGCAAAAATAGAGCTATAAAGGACACTTTGTCAGTTGAACATCTATTTTATTCACATTTAGGGAGCAGTGCTGAATTTTTCATAATGTCCCTGCTGCTGCCTCTTTCAAACCCAGCGCTGCTATTAGTCCTCAGATGTCTGTAATCTCATTAGGTGTGAACGTAAAACCAGGTAATTTAAAGCTTGTATATAAAGCTATTTCTAAAAATGCATAGTACATTTCATAAAAAAAGGTGTATTTCAAAATTGTGGTAGTCTGAATAAAGTGTAACATGTAGGTGTGTAGCGAATTAGACAGGTATCTCCACTGATAGTCTTTTAAGTAGTAAACCGAGTTTTGTTTTGATTTGTTTTTAATTGCTGTGCTGGAGTTAGGTGTGACTAAGAACCTAGAACTGCCCATGACTCCATCTTGGCTTCAGCGGTGAGAACTGCGTAGAGATTGGCACAGTTCAGCTTCCCAGCACCTCCCCTGAGTTCCTTCCACAGCCTCATGGAGACACCTTCTGACCTAAGTGGTGTACTGATAGCAGGTTGGTTTCTAGGACTCACAGTGTGTAGTTCCTTCTCAGACTGCAGACTGAGCTCCATGCACTCTGCCCACCACGTCCTTCCTTAGCACTGAGACCATGTAAGAGGTTAAGGGGACCCAGAGGTCACTTTGTTTTTGCCCTCACGTCTGACTCAGTTTAGTCTCAGGAGCAGTGTTCTGCAAGGGTGACCCTGTCCCACCTCTGTGCCCGCCTGTCCTCAGCCCGCGATGGTGTGGTAGGAGGCTGCCAAGGAGCACTCTGGCGCCTTCTCACCTAGAAAGAAGTTGGAGGAGGAGCAGGAAGAGAACTTCAGTTGGCAGAATCTGTGTGAACCCAGGTGTAGCGGGGACTCAGTTTTGAGCAGGAAGCAGTGGGAGGAGTCCAGGATGTTCTGGGAGGCAGGCAGGCAGCAGGGGACGCCTTTTCTAAATGCTCCGTCGGGAAATGGCTGGATGGTGATGAGGGGAATGTTCAGATGAGCAGCTGTTGGAGAAGACCTAGGCGCAGCAACAGCTGTTTGCTTGTAGATACCAAGGCCCGGCCTGGGAGCACCAGGAGACGTCGGAGTCAAGTCAGGTCCCTGCCATCATCATTCCCGTCCCAGCACCAGCCAGCCTGGCGCCCTCCCGGCTCCCCACCCAGAGCACCTGCCTCCTCCGTGTGGCCGTGTGCCTGTTCCTCACCTGCCCCCTTCACATTCCTCGTGCTGCTGCTACCAGGGTTGTCTGGACTGTTCTCTCTTCTCGTTGAGTTTATGAGGTTGGGGCCTGTACTGTGGCTCTTGCCTGCTAATAATCACAGCAAACCCTAATCCTGTCTCCCAGGGTCCCAGGCCTGGAATTTAGAGCAGTCTTTGCCTTACCTCATTTACCCTCCCACCTCCCTGGAAGCAGGGGCTATTAATACGCTTTCTTCTAAAAAGAAGGGTTAAATTGGCCAGCGTGCCTCAAAAATGGCAGTACACAAAAGGCAGAGAAGGAGTGAGGAACTGTCCCGGATTACAGGGTACAAGACTGTGAGGTACAGCAGGGTCCTCTGTCCCATCAGGATTGCACCAGGACAGAGGCTATGACTGGGGTGCAGGCAATGGGCTGGGTAATAGGCTGCATCTGTGTTAGTGTCACACCAGACAAGGCATCGTCCCTGGGAAACACACTGCAGTATGGGGTGAGGGGCCTTCTGCTCCTACTCAAGTGGATCCAAAGACAGAGATTCAGAGGATGATAAAGAATTCAGCAGATGTTTTTAAAGCATCTGTCCGAGGACAGAAGGGAGGTGCAGTGACCTGCCCACCCCCAGTCGCTGGTGAGCGATGATGCAGGATTCCCCTGGGCAGTCAGGCACCACAGCCTGACCTACAGCCGCGGACACGCCGGCCTTGGTCCGGGCACACGGGCTCCAGCGGTATCAGTCACACCCTGTTCACCTTTGTGCCAGTGTCCCCTCCCTAGTGGCATGTGCCTCAAGTTCCGTCTCCTGGGGGCTCTTAGAGCTGTATCCCTGCTGAAGAAGTAATATCCCAAGTGTGCCCTTCCCGGGGGTGGCTGCCACTATTCCCTGCTGGCCCTCACCAGGGAGAGCTGCCCACCACAGAGATGCCGGCCTTGCCCTCTCCCTTTGTCTTGTGCCCAGAGAAGGTACCTTTGATTCTCAGGCACGCACAGAGTCGGCCTCTCCTTTTTCTCCTCCTGCGGCATCCTGCACCTTCCCAGGAGGAGCAGCTGGGCCTGCAGTGGATGTAGAGTGGTCCCCCGCTTGACATACACACACAGGTGGGATCGCTTCAGCCTGCTTTATTCATGTGCTTTGTCTTCTTCAAGAAAGGACATAAGTTAGAAAAAATGCATCATTTGAATTCTGGGAAGAAATATAAAAGAGAAACTTTTGTTCTGGAGACTTTCAGAATTCTTGGTATGAAAATGTAAGGCACTATGGAGATGAAGAACAGTGAGGGCAGAAGATAGGAAGATGAACCCATGTGGAGGGAAAAGAGCCCTTTGCAGCAGTGCCATCTTCTCGGGAGTTTCCAGCAGGACTTGCTCCGGCCTTCTCCTTCCTGGCAGGCGCCCTCCCCTGCTCCCGCGTCTCCTCTGAAGCCCCTCGTGCTACTTTCCTTCCTATAGTTTCAGCAGCCCCCCCACTCAACTGCCAGTGACAGTTGGGGTGATGTTTTTTTTCTTTCTGCCTTTCCTAAAAGAATCTTTGCTCACATTTCATACTGCAGGTTTCACTCAGACAGTTTTGTTTTTCTCAGCCTGGCCCTTCTGCCTTGTGCTTGGCCCTCCGGCAGACCTGCTGCTCTGTGGCGTGCACAGCTCCCTGCCCTTTGTATCCTGCCACCCTGCACCTGCCCCTCGTATCTGGTGTGTACTCCAGCCTTAGGGTTCTTTGGTTGGGTTCGGTTTGGTTTGGGGCTGTGAGGATCAAACCCTGTACAGTGGCCTTACATTTTTAGTCCTAGTGGCTCACAAGTCATCGCGGCTCAGCATACATTTGCTGGCTGATTGATCAGGTTTTCCTGCTGACTAGGGAGCTGACAAGGTGAAGCCTGTTGTCCAGAAAGGTGACTTCTGAAAGCAGGCGCTAGAGGCCAGGCTTGCTCCCCACAGAGCAGGCTGCAGGGCTGGCCGGCAGCTGCTTCCCCTGGACCCTCACTACCTGCGGTTCTCTCTCAAGGTGCAGCCCCAGTGAGGGGCCAGGCTGCCCTGCTCACTGCTCTGGGCTCTTTGTCTTCCAGATCTCAGAGCCCGAGGCCTGTGATCAGATGTACGAGAGCTTAGCACGACTCCATTCAAATTACTACAAACACAAGGTGAGTGGGCTTTGGGCTCTTATGTCCCAGCCTCTGTTGGGGTGGGCAGCCAATAAGAGGGAGGGAAAATCTGATTATGCAGTGTTTTATGAAGGATTGTGTTGTGCTACTTTTCAGATGTAACCAGCAATTTCAGCCATGCCAACACAGATGCCTGGTAGAGGCTTTTAGGTCACCTAAATAGAAGCTATTTAAAATTACAAATAAGAGCCATGTGCAGTATTTCACGTGCCAGTGTGTGCTCCTGGGAGCCTGGCAGCCATAGATTTTACACGTATTTTCCCCTCTATCTGGTGAAACCAGGCTGGGGATTTAGATCAGTGGTTAAAGTGCTTGCCTCACAAGCACAAGGCCCTGAGTTCAATCCCCAGCACCAAAAAAAAAAAAAAAAAAAAATTCCCAGTATCCAGTGGAACCAACGCTCACACTCTGTGAGGGAGATGCGGTAGTCAGGAGAGTCCGTCAGACAGAGCTGTGCTCTTCCTCAGCCTGGACGTGATTTCTACCAAATTCCACTCAGTGTGGTTTTTCCAGACTTGAAAAATATGTTCAGTAACTCTGCAAATAGACATCACCAAATGGAAAAGGCTACTTGCCAAAGGGATTTCCTCTGAATCCTCTCTACTCAGAGTGTAGTCTGCAGGCAGCAACACAGGCCTCTCCTGGGAGCCGATTGGCCCCGCAGAGCCCAGCGAGCGTGCCAGTCGCAGTCAGCCTGCTGGGCCGAGGGTTCTAGGGTTCTAGCGCACCTCAAACTGGGAGGGGCCTGCTCTGGCCGGTCTGAGTCTCGGGAGGCCTGCTCTCGGCCTCGGTGTGGCGCTGCTCTCCATGCCAGGCCTCCTGGCCCCTGGACACCCAGGCTTGGTGAACCTGGTCAGAGGAGGTTGCAGAACTAATCTCCCTCCCACCTCTCTCCTGCCCGGTGCCAGTATCCTCGCCCCAGAGACACCAGCTTCAGTGGCCTGTCCTTGGAGGAGTACAAGCTGATCCTGTCCACAGGTATGGAAAGCACAGCCGCACTGTCTGCTTGCTTTGCAGAGGGTTCCTTGAGTTGGAGAGGCCAAAGGGAGTTGTCTAACAAAACAGTTCATCAGGCCTCAGGGCCTTGTGGAGTAGCCCAGGGGAAATTCCGAGGCTGCAGGGCTCAGGCTTGTGAGCCAGAGAGTGTAGAGAAGGTCAAAGGCATTATTTAAAAAAGAAAACCCATCTGCACTGCTTTTACATTCAAGGCTGGGCACTAAGGGACAGGGGAATACATATTTGCCAAATGGAAGTCGTTGAAATCAGGTTGGAAGGAAAATAATTTTATTTTTATTGTCCTAAGGGGGCTTTACAAACAATGAGGGTTTTAATTAAAACAAAAAGCCATTCAGTAAACGTGTATGGGGATATCCGCCTCTGAGTTATCCGACCCAGGGGACATGGTCTGTGGGTTGCATGTGGCCTAACTAGGTGTGTTTTGGAGTCACACAAGACAGGAAAGCCCTGCCCAGCGCAGCCCCTCCTCACTTTCCCATGTCCATTGTCACCAAACGGGGTGGGGACAGGGGAGCCTGATCTAAGTAGGCAGGTACTGGAAAATCACTATTTTCATTGCCAAAGATACTGTGTACAGAAATAGGCTAACCTTTCCTGAGAGGGCACGGCCCTGCAACGTTTGCCATCTGGTAATGCAGAAGTTTCTTTCCTCTGCGGCACTGTTCGCCAACTAAGTTTTGGAGAGCTGACCTTCTAGAACACTCTTGCCCTTCTGAGCAGGTGAAAGCCTGGTGCTGTCAGCCACTGTTGCGTGTTGACTCTCAGGAATACTGGGGTGAAGATGCGGCCAGGCAGAATCCGCTGGGCTTTTTTTTTTTCCTGACATATAAATCGACTCCCACGTCCCTGGGTCTGTGTCATTACCAGCATCGGTGCAGTGTCCTCGTGAGGGTCTCAGAAAGTTTGAGCAAGGTTTGAGCTTGGACTTAGAGTGGAAGTAAATTGCAGATGCCAGCATCTGCCCCTGGGAAGCCTCAAGCCAGGGCAGCAGGAAGCCAGGAAGTGCCGCCTCCCGCCACACCCTGTGCTGCAGCTTTCTGCCTGGGAGCTCAGCTTGGAAATTTGCTATCATTTGTTCTCACAGCAAGCCTCATTTTGGGGCGGGGGTGGGGGGTGTGCTGGGGATCGAACTCAGGTCCTTGCATTTGCCAGGCAGGCACTCTACCATACCACTGAGCTAAATCCCCATCTCCCAAGCCTGATATTTTTGCTACAACTGTGTGGCGTAAGCTTACCAAGTGTTTTCTCTGTCGGGGCAAGAAAAGACCTGCCACGCCACATAGCAAGAAGCTGGAAACGTGGCCATGTCTGAGTCCCCAGTGTGTCCAGCCTGGGCTGGGGACCTGAGAGGCGCTGAAGGACACTGTGGTGCTGTGCTTGGTCACTTCAGATCGTCACTTCCAGGCTACCCTGCGGAACCTGCCCTTCAGAGGCTGTGTCCCCCTTTCCTTTCCCAGAAACACTCTGTGTGGAACACGAGGGATGTTTGTTGAAAGAGCCCCGTGGGCCACCCACATCATCATGTTTTAGAGTTGAGTCTGTCTCTGTTCCCCCTGTGCAGACACCCTGGAAGAGTTTAAGGACATGAATAAAGGCCTGTGGAAGAAACTGCAGAAGTTTGTCCCCAAGAGTCCCGAGGAGAAGCAGAAGGCCTGGGCCCGGGTCTTGTCTCGCCCGCAGACCTAAGCGTGGAGTCATACGTTGCTCTTGTCAATAAAACCACCTGACTTCCCCCGACTGCAGTCGTGTAGCCCTCACCAGAAGGAAGGGGTTTCAGCCTGCACAGGGATGCAGCAGGCAGGCAGAGGAAACAGGGACTCCAGCCAGCCTGGAGGGGCCACATGGCTCTTCCTGCATGGCCGCAGGAGCCATTTAGGCAAGGGGCTGCGCCAGCAAGGTTCTCAGGCTCCCTGTTGTTGCAGGAGCTGCTGGGGAAAAGCCGAGAGCAGCAGTAAATATTGAAAAGGGCGTCCTGTTGCAAACCAAAAGCAGTGGGGAGGTGGGGAGGATCCTGCTTGGCCCTCGTCCCCACTGACTCAGGACAGAGTGCGGGCCTTTGCCCTGTGTGCCCAGTTGGCTGAGGGACAGCAGAGCACCAGGCAAGCCTTGGCCGGGTGGCTGCAGGTGACCTCAGCCAGTGCCGCGAAGGTCACGTGACAGAGGCCCTGCCCACTCGGGACATGTGGCCGTGTTACTGCGTGGAACCTTGGTGCGTGTGGTGGACATCCACAGTCCCAGCCCGAGCATCCTCGAGAGCACTGCTGGGTCTGCGGGGCAGGGCTGAGAGCGCCCTCCTGGCATATGGTGCAAGGGGCTCCCGGGCAGCTCAGGGCCTTGTCAGATGCCTGGGATGAAACGGAGGATTATAGTGGAAACTAGTCACACCAAAATACCTTGTGTCCTGGGAGCCTGGTTAGCCGTGGCTGTGGGACCAAGGTCACTCAGTGTCAAGGACTCATCCAGCCAGCAGGGAGGGGCACATGCTCTGTCCCCTGCCAGTCTGTGACAGTGCCCATTGATCCCAGTGCCCAGGGAAGGAAAGGAAACATCCCTCCTTCCTGAACTAGATTTCTGTTAATTTATTTAAGGTAATTAACGTATTAGTTCTGGGGATAAAGGATTTGTAAAACATTATACCAAAAGGAGGAAAAACTAGGAGTCAAAAAACAGTCACTCTTGGGGGCTCAGCCCCTGTCCCCTGGGCATGCGGCTCCCAGGAAGCCCAGGGGGAGGAAGCCCCAGGACAGGGCAGTGCGTCTGCACACGGCCTACGGCAGACCAGGCACCCGCCCCGCTGGGCACGGCACCTCGGAATAAGTTAAATAAGAAAGCTCTAAAATCTCTAGTAACAGCATACTGCCACCTCCCCCAGCGGCAGGCAGCAACCAAAATGTAGTGCTTCGAGAGAGTTGCCCGCTCCTAACCACCCACAGGGAGGACTACGAAGCAGTCAATTATTGCTCTGAAGGACTATCTTCCTCTAAGGCATTAAGGTAAACTTGAGTCCTGGTAACTTCTGAGTCTCGCGCTAAGGCTCCCCCTCCTGGCTGGCAATAGCCTGGGTTGGAGTGGGTGGGGTGACTGGCAGAGTGGGAAGGTGGGCACCTCTCCCTGAGGGCTTGGCAGGCAGCCGAGCCACCTAACTAGAGGGAAGAGCACCGTTCCCAGCAGTCTCCAGTGGCACGGGTCCCCTGCGGGCCTCCACGGGCTCTCCTCAGCGGCTCATGCAGTTCTGGACATCCACAAAGCCCAGGCGCTGCCTTCGTTTGCGCTGCTCTGTCATCTGGGGTCAAACAGATGCCCCCAGTCAGGATGCCGGCACCCCGGTTCCCATGGGCCCAGCTGCCCTCAGCACCGGTACCAGCCAGCACCCCCCGGGGAATGCAGAGACATCGGCCTCAACTCCTCATTCTTAGCTACATGGCACAGACCCTTGATCTGGTGTGGCTGGGAGACGCCCCACCTACGGGCAGGGCCACCTGACCCTGTGGTCAGGCCAGATGCTGATGTGGGGGCGGTGCTCCAGGCTGGCGGCAGCAGGATGCCTGGGAGGGAGGGCCTGCCTAGCAGCTGTGGAGGAAGGGGATGCAGCACCTCGGCCCCCAGGTTCCCCTCAGCCTGACTTCAGGGGCTGCCCAGCTCAGCTCCCCACAGAGTAGAGGGTGTCAGGACCTGATGGGACTCAGGACCTCCTTCCTGCCCCCATAGCGGCTGGGGCTTCCAGCAGGACCCCAAGGGGGGCCAGGACGCAGGGGAGGGCACACACCTGCTCCTTGAGCTCACTGAGCTGGGTGGTGAGGTGGGACACCAGCTTCATGGTGGAGCTGAGCTTGTCCTGGAGGACCCGGATCTCGTTCTGCTCGCCCTCGCCCTCACCGCTCACCAGGGACATGGCCCGCATGCGCGGGAACCAGTCCAGATTCTTGTTCTGCAAGAGACGCACAGTGCCATGAGCAGGCTCAGCCCCATCAGCAACACCTTGCTTCAGACAACAGTACTTTGGGGCGGGCATCTGCCACACCCTTGACAAAACGGGTCACGGGAAAATCTCCCGGGGTGTGAGGGAGCCGCAGTGAACTGCCTCCCGTGGGATGGCCTCACGCCTGAGCCTGCACTGTGTCAGTGCGGTCTGCTTGCTTTCTGACTCGGTGGTGCAGGGAGGCCCCCACGCCTGCCTGCCCCACACCCAAGGCGGATGTGAGTCAGACAGATGGCAGACCGAGGGATCGGCGGCAGCACTAGTGATGGCTGCCATCTGACACGCATCTGCAAGGCAAAGCCATGTCTCCCAGGAGGGAGGAGTGGGGAGTCCTTATTGCAGACTGAATTACCAGGGCCTCAGACAAACCTGTACACAGGAGTGTTCAGTCATACAAGACAAGCAGAACTCCCGTTTGCCTTCTCTGCCTTGGTTCCCTCCAGGACTGTGGCAGCCAGCCATTCTGTGTATTTAATTCCTCTAACCCTAATCTCTGCAGTTTCCCAGGCTGCTTCTTGGCCAGGACCATTCACATGTCAGGAAACCACCCCTCCTGGTCTCCCCACTTCACACTTCCTGAGCATCACTGCACCCACGGGCCCAGAGACACCCCACATCCCTGCGCCAACAGGTCTGCCCTGGTTTGCTTGCCCGATATCGGGACACAAGCAAGACACAAGCAGGCCGCTCACGGCAGCAGGCAGCTGGCAGGGCATGCGGAGCTGGGGGCCGGTCCAGCTGCTGCTAGCCCCCTGCTGACCTTCCAACAAGTGTCTACAGCTGTCCACCCCTCGGGCCTCACAGTACTGTGGACAGATGGGGTCACTCCTCCAGCACCCAAGGGACAGGAAACCATGGCCACAAGGGCCCCCAAACACCTGGCCAGGAGCCTGCAGCCCCCCGCACCTTGATCATCTGCGCCACGTAGCTCTCTGGGCCTGTGTAGTCCGTCTTGTTCTTCACACGAACCAGCACGATAAAGTGCAGGTAGCTCCACATGTTGTGTTCCAGCTTGATGTGCTCCTCGAAGGATACCGTCTTGTTGTCAAACTTGTCCCTCTCCAGACCTGCAGGGCAGAAGGCGAGAAGGCATCAGCATCCAAGAGCCACCGTGGGGCCACCTGGCAGAGAGACACTTGCTCTCATGAGGAATGCTGGGCTACTTAGGTCACTCTGCTTAAGACACCAGCCGCTTCACCATGGAGATCCTGCCCTGCCCAGCTGCAGCCCTCCTACAGTGCCTCACTTCCCCCAGCCCAGAGGAAGCAGCTTAGAGTCCCTCCTCCCTGCTGTCAGAAGTGGCGGTCTCTGCGGCCCCTTCCCACTGCCTTCCACCACTCCAAGTGCAGGCACAGTCACACCGTGCTCTGGAGAAGTCCCGGCCTGCAGGGCCCATAGCAGACGCAGGACGCGGGCCTCACCGCAGATGAAGCACGTGGTCTTGAGAATCTCCTCCTTCTTCTGCTTCTCGCTGCGCAGATCAGCGAAGGTGTCGATGATCACCCCAAAAATGAGGTTCAGCACGATGATGATGACAATGAAGAAGAACAACAGGTCGTACACCACTCGGGCCGGGAACAGGGACTCCTGCAGAGCAAGACAGCGAGGCTGGGCCCCGGGTCCCCAGGCCTGGCCGGGCAGGGTGAGACAGGCACCTGGGTGCCGGCCGACGTCCTGGGACTGCCGCTGCCGGAGCCCGACCCCAGATCCTGAGGCCACCTCGTGAGCTGACTCAGCTTCCTGCCCTGCCTGCAGCCATGGAGAGGCCGGAAGCCGGGGAGCCCCTGCCTGACTCACACCTCTCAGCCCTGGGGCCAGAGCTGGTTGCCAAGGTCTCTCGTTGGTCTGTGGTGAGGTGGGAGGAAGAGGGAGGTCAGAACACCGTCCCTGGAAATCAGCGGGTGGGATTGACACTGAGGGTCGAAGGAGGCCAGGCCGTGTCCCGGGCGCTGGCCTCTTGCTCACCACAGCCGCCGACCTGGATGGGGCCAGCTGTGGACAGGGCAGGGCACTCACATCTTTGGAGGGCTTGCGGAGAATGTCACCCACGCCACCACCATTGCGCAGCCCATGGTTCATGACGGTGACAATGCACATCAGCAGGGTGTCACAGGCCCGCTCCATGCTGTCCGGCTCCGCGTCCTCTGCGAGTGGATGGTGTGCTCAGACCCAAGCCACCGCCTCCACTCCACCCTCTTGACGCCCCTGGACGTCAGATGGCATCATCCTGACCTTCCAGAACCTCGGGCACTGTGACCTCCGCCACACAGTCCATCTTGTCCCCGCTGCACGTGCCCACAAATGTGGCAGGTCCATGTGGCACCCCCAGGGGGCTGGCTGGAGGGGCAGGGACAAGGTCACAGAACATCCAAAGGCCTGGCCATATCGCCCCCTTGAGGCTGTCCCCAGGACCACGTGCTCCAGCAGGCCTGACAGAATCCTGCCTGCTCCGCTCTCTGTCTGGCGGGCGACAGAGCAGGAGCTTCCTGCCCCACCCCACCCCGCCAAACCCAGCATGCAGGCAGGACCTAGGCTTCCCAGAGGATTCTGTGCATGGGAGTCCCCTGTGCACCCCCGGGCTCACCCCACACCCGTCCCTGGGAGGAAGCCCCCAAGACCTCGGGAGTGGTTGCCAGGCAGCCGGTCCACCTCAAGGATGAAGTCATCCTTGAGGAAAAGGAAGCCCACAATGGAGAAGAGGTAGACGAGGATGAGGGCCAGCAGGGCAGTCAGCAAGATGGAGCGGCCGTTGCGGGTCACACTTTTGATGACATTGAACAGTGTTTCCTCACGGTAGATGAGGTCAAAGAGCTGCAGGGTGGGCATGGTGCAATGAGGGACTGGGCCAGCTACCACTCTGGGGACACTACCAGAGCCCTGCAGGCTGCCCTGGGGGTCTGAGCTCAGACAGCAGTAGCTGTCGGAAGCTGGAGTTCCAAGACCAAGGGAAGGCATGTCAGGTGGCATGGGCAGACAGGTGCCAGCCACAGAGGAAGAAGGATGGTGACTCAGCACACTTGCTAAGCACCAGGAGTATCCCAGGCTTTTCATAATTAGCTTGTCTCAGCCCCACAATTATTCTGGAAGGTAGAAACTGCTATTTCCATTTCACAGATGGGGAAACTGAGACAAAGGGCAGTGAAGAAATCCACCCAGAGTTACATAGCCGGGAGTAGCCAAGCTGGACGCAAAGCGTGGAGAGATGGGGCAGGGAGGGCCAGGCCGGCATCAGCAGAGGAGGACTCTGAAAGTCCACTCCTCCTCCAGAGCAGCAGAGGCTAACAGGGAGACTAGAGCCGCTAGCAGCTCAGGGGGAGCCCCCTGCCCGCCCTGGCCACACTGCAGGCTCACCAGGATGCTGTAGAAGAGCTCGTGGGCAAAGAGGCCCAGGACACTGGTCAGGATGTAGCCCACGTGGTACAGGAACTCCACGTCCATGACCATGGCCTTATAGCCCCGGATGAAGGTGCCACGGTTGCCCACAAAGCTCACCACGAACACGATCTTGTTGGTCAGCTGCGGGTGAGTGCAGGGCATGGTGGTCAGCGCACCACTGTGAACCCTCTCACCCCGCCACCATGCCCATCTGACGCCAGCCCAAAGGAATGTGTCTGGGGTCCTGGGACTCGGAAGAGCGTCCAGGAAGAGTGAAGTCCAGGTACAGGAGGACAGAGACAGCGAAGACCACCCTGGCCATCACGGTGACTGGGTTAGTTAGGGTAGGGCCCCTGCCCAAGGCACTCTATTCCCATCTGTCAGGAAACCGTCCTGCTACACTAGTCAGCAAGGTCCACTTCTGGCTAGTATCTGGACAGTGACAAGCAGCACAATGCATATGAGAGCTCTGAGGCTGAGTGCCTCTTGTCTGTCTCTGAGGACCAGCTGACCCCAGCTGTGGTCTGTAAGGAACTTGGGACCCAACAAAGGAGGTGATGGGGTGGAGCAGCAGCTGCCCAGCTTCCGGGCAGCCGAGGGCTGCGCAGGGCAGGGGCTCCCTCCAGCACTCACATTGAGGGCGCCCAGGATGTTGAGTGTGGGCCCGATGCCCAGGTAGTAGATGGAGCGCAGGATGAGCGCCACAATGAGGGGGCGGATGCTATAGCGCTTGGTGAACAGGGCCGCGATGGAGAAGCAGATGAGGATCCAGAAGAGCAGCGAGATGAGCGGGGAGCCCAGCACACCTGAAGGTCAGGGGAGCAGGGAGTGGGGTTCACTCAGGCCCACCACAGACCCCGTACAGTCCATGAGACCCCAAGAAGCCCCCTTCCTGGGAGCCTTCCCTACTCAGTTCTCAGTGCCTGGTTTCAGCCACCTCCATTACTCCTGCATCTCCAGGCCAAGACACCCTGTCCAGCTGCTGCTATCATATCTAGTTCCTGGCTCCCATCCGCATGTGCGCTCCCAGGGTCCCAGCCCCTCACCTGTGGATGCGCCCTCCATGTAAGGGTAGAAGAAGGCGATGATGATGTTGATGAACACCGCCAGGTTGAAAGAGATGCTGCCCCACAAGGTCATGCGGCGGGAGAACCAGTAGATCAGGGGCATGCCTGGCAGAGGGGTGGCACGCTGGGGTAGAGGTCCCGAGGCCCTCTGCCCACCCCACTCGGGGCCCTGCTGCCTCACATGCTCCCCTTCCGAAGGGGGCATGATCAGGAGAGCCCCTGCTTCGGACGGGGGTGGCAGCTGGGCCCCGAGCAGCAGCTAGCAGCAGGAGGCCAGGGAGGCACAGGGAGGGGTGTCACCCAGGCACCCAGGTGCTCACTGCGGAGCTTGCGCTGCCACTCCATCTCGTTGTGCAGGAAGGACGACTGGTCGAAGAAGTCGCTCACTTTGCTGCCCTGCTCGTCCTGCTCGGTGGTGGTGAAGAGCCGGTGCTTGGTCTCTTCTGTCAGGAACTGGCAGATGGCGGGCACTGGGAACACGATCTGCTCCATGCTGCGGTCCTGCCGCACGATCTGGTGTGTGGGGACACGGTCACGCCTGGCCTAGGCCCTTGCTCACCCCACCCCGCAGCCCTCAGGCCCCACCTCGATCTGTGATGTGTGGTTCTCATAGTAGGCCAGCGGGTCCTCCTCCTCCTCCGGCGCTGGTGCTGAGGACTTGAGCATCTGTGACAGCTGCTTGTTGTTGAGGCTGAGCTGAGGGTGCAGAGGCGCAGGTCAGACCGGACGCCGCACAGCCAGGCCTGGCCCCAGAGCCCCCCAGCCATCCTGGGCCAAGCCCCCCCAGCCAGGACCCAGCTCTGGGGTCAGGTGCCAAGGGGGGAGTGGGACAATCCGTGCCCCCTTCAGTCCTGCCCAGCTGCAGCCTGGGTCCTGCTGGAAGCTCCCAGACCTGACCAGACCCACCCAGGCCTTGCTTCCATTTCTAAGCCAGCCTCCAGCGCCTCCCCCCAACCCACAAGCCTCACTCCCCAAGTCTTGCTCAACTCAGATCTGAGCTCCCCATTCTGCCTGGAGGGGCAGTGCCTCCCTGAGTCCCCGCCCCTCATGCCACCCATCAGACTCTCACAGACCCTCACTTCTTAGCTCTGGCCTTGCCCCACCTTCGAGTGCTACCCTGGCCCTCAAGTCCCCAGATGCAAGCCTACCCATCTCTGGCCAAGCCACGCCCATGGGCCTAAGCTCCGCCCCACTCGCAGCCCCACTCCTGGCACCCACCATGGAAGAGATGCCCTCTGCCTCCTCTTCCTGGATGCGCTTCACCGGCTTCAGCAGGTGCTGCAGCTGTTTGTTGTGCCTGGAAAGCTAGGTGAGAAGGCCGCAGAGTTCAGGGGTGGGGCACGGTGGGGAGGGGCGGGGCCTTGGCGGGCGGGGCGGGGCGGGGCGAGCGGGTACCTGCAGCGCCAGGATGTAGATGTTGTGGCCCACTTCTCGGGGGCTCACATCGGAGTTCTCACGCTCCTCCTCCTGCACGTAGGCTTTCTTGATGACGTCCACCTGGGGGCAGCACCTGCTCGAACGCTCTCTCCCTGGGCAGTGGGGCCCACTGGGTCCTCGCCACAACCCAGCACACCCTCCTGCGCCAGCGTGGCCTTACCAGCTCCTGGGGCCGCAGGCTGATAAGGATGCGCTCAGCATTTTCACTGTCGTGCCGGCTTTCCATCAAGGCCAGGAGCAGC
This sequence comes from Hystrix cristata, assembly GCA_004026905.1. Taxonomy (NCBI): domain Eukaryota; kingdom Metazoa; phylum Chordata; class Mammalia; order Rodentia; family Hystricidae; genus Hystrix; species Hystrix cristata. Next base: position 20,878 of record PVJO010001875.1, read on the forward strand.
TTAGAGGCGTTGTCCTAGGAGGGTGGACACAGGCCAATCTGAGGACCCCCCGTGCCACCCCACAGCCCTCTCCTTGCACCACTCCAGCCCCTAAATCTTCCATGACCTTCCCCCTCCCTCGGCTTGCTGAGAAGGGGCTGCATATCCAGCCACCCGCCATGGCCTCCACCATACCCTGCAGCACACACGCTCAAACCCGAGACCACAGACACACACAGCAAGTCCACAGTGAACCCAGACAAGTTTGCTTCTGTAGTGTCTCTCGCGGCATGTCTGCTCACACGCACATTCATGAACTACAGCATGAACGTTACACACATATGTAACCTGAACATCGCCCCACGCTCATACACACATAGTATGCCCACATCACACACACCGTGTGTGCTCAACACATGCACACGCATATCCAGGCACACTCACTGCCATGCCCCACCTTGAGCTGCAGCACCAGGTCCATGCGGTACTTGCACAGGGGGCTGATGTCATTGAGGATCAGGGCCGTGATGATGTCTATGCCATTGGACTCGTGCGTCACGATGCAGGTCTGGCGGGAGGCAGTGGAGGACCCCAGCCCAGACCCCTCAGGACCGTGGTGGCTCCAGAGGCCTCAGCCTCCCTCCCGCCCCACACATCCACCCTGCCCCCAGCCGAGTGGCCACCCGCGCCGCCACGAGGCTCACCTGGTTCTCGTGGCAGGGGCCCTGGCAGTACTCTGTGAGGGTCTCCAGGGTCTGCGTGACGAGGCCCACGTTGTCCTCGTTGATGTACAACCCCAGCAGCCCCAGTCCCCCAGTGGTGCTGCCGCACATGATGTCCAGGAACTGCAGCGTCTCGCACACCAGGTTGTAGTTGGTCTTGTTGTTCTGACAGCGCAGAAAGTTCTGCAGAGCACAGATGGCGGGCATGGTGGGGCTCCAGGGGGAGCCTCGGGGAGGGGACGTGTGAGGTGGCTCATGGGAGGTCACAATCCTGGAAAGTCGGCAGCCACCCAGCAACTGTGTCCAGCTAGGAGATGGGCACCAGGCGGCGCGGCAGGGAGCTGGGGGGCTGCAGGCAGCGCTCACCTGCAGGTCGCGGTTGTGGTTCTCACACAGCAGCTGCAGGAAGCGCAGGATGGGCTGCATGATGAGCACCGACGTGCCCATCTCGTTACTCTGCACACGCTCGCTCGCCTCGTGCCCCTGGCGCAGGCTGGGGCCCAGCGGGTATCGGGATGGGGAGCCAGGCATGGAGAAGGAGGCCACGCGGCCTGTGGGGGACCCGGTGAGGCCAGGGCTGCCAGGAGCCCTGTCCCTCACCCTGTGCCTGTCCCCTCCCTGAGGTGCCCCTGCACACCTTCTCCTGGAGTCCCTGTGTACCCCGCACCCCTGACCTTTGGTGGCGGGGTCAGCCGGCTCGCGGTCCTCGCGAGGCTGGCTGCCCAGGTCGTTCATGTTCACAGCCACCGTGGACTTGGTCTCCTGCTGGGCCCGCTTCATGCGGTCGTGCAGCACCTTGAAGAAGCGCTCTGACTTCTTGTCACTAGTCATCAAGTTGTAGAAGGATTTCTAGGGGACAGGAGAATGGGGAACAGCTTAGCACCAGGTCTGGCATGCAGCAGCTCTAAGGGCCCCACCCCGTAAGCAAGAGCAAGGACGGCACACATGGCCCCTACACACCCCAAAGACACCAAGGCTGGTGGGAGACAAGGAAGGTTGTGCCCCTACTGAGGCCGGATGGAAGTCAGGGCCATCAGAGTGGGCAGGGACGGTGTGGCCCAAGGGCAGACTGCCTGGTGCCAAGCTGGGGGCCTGGAGCCATGTACCGCCTCCTCAGCCCTGGCACTGCCCTGCTGCTATCTGCTCTCCACAAGCAGAGGGCTCCCCCAGCTAAGCCTCAGCCCTCCCGCTCCAGCCCGCAGCGGCTCCACCGCTCCTGGATCAAAAGCCGTGGCCTCACGGTGCCCACAAGGTCCAGCCTCAGGTCCTCTACACTCCCCACCCTGCAACCCCGCTCTGCCCCTGCAGCCTTGCCCGCCCCGTGAGCTTCAGTCTCCTTACTGTCCCTGTCACTCCCCGTAACGTAATCCTGCTTCCGGAGCCCCAGCCTGAACCAGGCTCTCCATACTGCATGCGGCCAGCTTGGTGCCTGTATCCCTTCTGGGACGCAAGTGCCAAGAAACACAGATTCCAGCTCTTTTCACCACGGAACTCTCCGTGCCTAGAACGTCGCCAGACGCACAGGTGGCACTCCATGCTGGCTTATCAGATGGTGCGGGGATGAGCAGGTTAAAGCATTGGCAAGACTTCTGGAGGAGGAAGGCCTGAGCCGGGCACCAAAGGCTGAGCAGCACACGGGAGAGACGGACCCCTGCAGCCACGCCCCACCCCTCCCGAGCAGGAAGTGCCCCCAGGAAGCTCGCAGCCCCGCAGCCCGCACCTGGATCTCAGTGTTGCCCCCGTCCAGCAGGCGGATGGCCAGGCCAATGCTCTCCTGGAAGATCTTCTCATTCTTGGTGCTGGTGATGAGGTCGCACACCAGCTTGGTGGCCCCCTCCTTGTCCAGCCGGCACTGGGTGGCCCCAATCGCTGACCAGTCTTGGTCCAGGCCTGGAAGGGGGGCACACTTGAGGAAGGGCCCAGACCGGGGAGAAGAGGCCACGGCAGGCGGGCTGGGGCAGGCAGCACTGACCAGTGCCCATGGGGTCTGAGAGGTCCCCTCTCGAGCTGGACTTCCGGTTCTGGAGGTAGTTCTGCAGCAGCATCTTGCGCAGCTGGTTGCCCTGGGGGAAGATGGGGGTGAGGTGCCGTGGTGAGCCCGGCATTGGCCAGCCTATCTGTGTCCCTGTCTCCCCAGTCACTTACCCGGTCACCATATTTGTTCTTCTTGAGCAGCATCTGCTGCAGGGTCCGCAGCACTTTGACACACAGCTTCTCCTCTGACTCCATGAGGTCCTTGGTGTGCTGAATCAGCCTGGCAGGGGAGGCAGCTCAGCCACCGGCCACCACACTGTCCCTCCCTCCCCTCCCTGGCCCAGGCTGCTCACTTGGACAGGAAGCCCCCACTCTCGCAGCGCTGATAGGCCTCACTGCCCTCCAGGAAGAGCAGCTCAGGCCAGTGCAGGACGTCTACCAGCACCGACAGCTCAGCCTGCACCAGGGGCTTCAGCCGCTCCTCCAGGGCTGTGATGATGTCCTGGGCGGGCAGCGTGGGGAGGGTCACCACCGGCCAAGGGCGCCGGGGCGTGACAGCCACCCGACCCACACTCCACAGCCTCACACAGCGCCCTGCCCGCAGGCTCTGCCCAGACCGCAGCCTCCCCAGCAAAGCCTGGGCTGTCTCCTGGTCCCTCACCCGGCTCCATGTGACCAGGGCAAACTCTGCCCGCTCTGAGCCTCGGTGCCCTGCACCACACCCTGCCTTACAGGCCAGCAAGACAGGACAGAGTGTGCGGTGTGAGCCGGGCCTTGCAGGCAGGAGCAGGGGCTCCAGACCCCTGGCAGTCCCGGGGCTCTCCTTGCAACGACGCCCCTCCGCCCCAGCCACACAGGACCACACAGGAAGGGACAGGTGCCAACCACAAGGCCACCCACCTGCAGCTTCTCGATGATGTTCTTGTAGTCCCACTGGTTGGCAGTGGGGGTGACACGGGGGAAGGCACGGGTGGCCGTCTTGTAGCTGGCCACGTTGCGCTGGGCAGCTGCGGCACAGCTGGTCCCACTGCTGAGCAGCGAGCTGATATGGGCATCTAGGTCCATGGGCAGCAAGATGGCCCGGCCCTTGGCTGGGGGAGACAGGAGGTCAGGCAGGGCAACTGCACCAGGGGTGCGAACCCCACTGGCTCTCCCTCGAGGCACTGAGGTGCTCTCCTACCCTTCTGGGATAGAAGAAACTGTGGGGTGGGGCACAGAACGTGGGAGTGCACGCCTGTAAGCCCAGCACTCTGGGAGGCTGAGGCAGGAGGATGGCAAGTTTGAGCCCAGCTGGGGCAATTTATCAACTTAGCAAAATTCTGTCTCAAAATAAAAAATGTTTTAAAAAGGGCTGGAGACATAGCCCAGTGTGAAAGTTCTAGGTTCAATCCCTCACACCACAGAAAAAAAAGAAGGGAGAGTGGGAGGCGGGAACAGAGGGAAAGGGAAGGGAAAGAAAAAGGAAAAGAAAAAAGACAGGCAGGTCCACTCTGACCTCTCCTGGTCTCCTCCCTCCCTCCTTCCTGCTCCTCTTCCCTAGCTGTCCCTAAAAACAGCCAGGCCACCCCACTGCCTGGGACCATGCGCAAGCACAAAAAGCAGCACAAAGCCCCTTGAACTGGGCAGTGCCACTCAGGTGTCTCCTCTGAGAGTTGACTCCATTGGAGAGGCCGGGGAGAAACAAGAATTTGCCGAGAACCACCTGGGGCAGGCGACGGGCCTGCAGAGGGATGAGGTGCCAAGTGTGAGGGCAGGCACCCTGCATCCCCGGGGCTCCAAGAGGGGAGGGCTGGCACGGAGCCGGGCGCAGGCACACTCACCCACCATGGCGAGGGTCCGGATGCAGGCCTCCACAGAGCCCTTGTGCTGCTGCTGCAGCCACGGGCACTCCAGCAGCCGCGTGGTGGACTGCAGCAGCTGCACCACGATGGTCTGGTGGGTCTGTGAGAGGCCACACAACCCTTGCTGCAGCTCAGTCACCCCACCAAGGGACCCCAGGGCCAGTGACAAGGCCCACAGAGGACAGGCATGGCGGGGGACCCGGCCTTCACCAGCCGCCCTGTACCATGTGCCGGTTAGAAACCCACCCACCTATCCTTGCTGAGTAAATGCTGCCCATTGTCCCAGCCAGTCCACAGCTGCACTGTGACAGTGCAGCTTCGGATGTCCCTGCTCCCTGCTGCCCTACCCCGGAGGCCGCTGCGGCAGTGTGGCCAGGCAAGGGCCGCTCACCTGCAGCGAGGTGCTGTTCTCAGAGAACGGCGAGCTGAAGAAGGCGTTGATGGTGTCCAGCACGACGGTCAGCACGTATTTCTCCAGGGTGGGGTCCGCCAGGCGCTTCTCTCGCTTGCTGCACACCTGCAGGAGGAGCGGACGCCGGGTCGGAACGCGGGGCCTCGCACCCGCCCCGCCCCACCCCGCAGCACCCACAGGGACGCACCCGCGCCATGTCCAGGGTGAAACTCTCGAAGAGGGTCCAGATGTGGTTGCTGGTGTAGATCTCCTTCATCTCCACCTCTGTGTCCACATAGCAGTGGTTCACGAAGTTCACGTAGGCCATCTTCACCTGCGCGCAGGTGGGCGTTGGGTGCACGCAGGGCCACGCGCTGGCCCCGGTCCCCGTCCGCCTCCCCAGCTTTCCTACTCGCCCCCTTCCCCTGCCGCCCCCACCGCCCCACCTCGGTGATGCAGTCCTCATGCGTCACCACGGATACCACGTCCTCCAGCGGGAGCAGGGATGTGCACTTGATCTCAGTGTAGACATTCTTGCCCTCGGCGCAGGCGGCCAGCAGGTCCACCAGGGAGATGTGGTACATGAGGGGGCTGTGCTCCTCCACGCCATCGCGGGCAGCCTTCATCATGTCCAGCAGGTGGGCCAGTGAGGCCTTGTCGTTGTAGAACACAACCACGTCATCGCCTGCGTTGGTCAGCTGCAGGGGGAGGCGTCATGGGGCAGACCCCTCGGTCCAGCCATGCTGGACGCAGCCCCTTCTGCACATGATTACCAGGGAGAGGCTGGGCCCTCCCCTCCCAGCCTGAGTCTGGGGGCTCTGGCTGAGACACCAAGACACCCTCCATCTCACTCCCGCTGCCCAGTCCCCGCTTCTGGGACTCCAGTTTGGATTTTGTTTTGTTGTTCCAGTCCTGGGGATTGAACCCAGGGCCACTACCCTGGGCCAGCTACACACCCTTTTTATATTTTATTTCAAGATGGGGACTTGCTATGGTATGGAGTTCAAACGCTTACGGAGCACACCCCGCAGCCTCCTTCACAATCACGTCCTCACGGCAAGACGGGCCACAAGCTCCCCAGCTGCTGCCTCCCTCCCCACAGCCCACCCACCACCATCCCTCAGCCCTCACCTCGGTCATGATCATGTCCTGGCACTTCTTGACGTACTTGCCCTCGGCCTTGATGATGGTGTGCAGGAAGTCCAGGTACTGCACGTGGCGGCCATGCGTGGCCAGCAGGTGCACAAAGTGCTGCAGCACGGGTTCGCCGATCTCAGAGCAGAGCTGGTAGTTGTTCAGGAAGATGTGCTGCATGGTCTCCGCCTCCAGCAGCTGCAGGCAGGCAGGCGTCAGAAGGGGCCGGCGCCAGCCCCACCCAGACACCTGTGCCCCGCGCCTGCCCTCACCCCCGGCGTGAGGAAGAGGTGCAGGTGTTTGTGCAGCAGGGCCTGGTTGCCCGGGTTCCCGGCACAGAACTTCTGCAGGAACTGGTGTGTGTAGCGCAGGATCTCCAGCATCTTGGCATCGCCCTGGGTGCAGATGGGAGAGTGTGCTGTGTCCCCAGGACACGGCGGGGCGGGCCGAGCTGGGGTGGATGTGCAGCCGCCAAGGCAGGGGCAGGGAAGGGCACGGGGAAGCTGGGGAGGGGCGTCCTGGCCCAGAGTCGGGGGAAGCTCACGACACCTCAGGATCAAGACCAGCCAAAGACGGGGGCCGAGGCCAAGGCCAGGTGGGCCTGGGGACAGGTCGGGCTCAGGGGTCGGGGTGAGGCTGGGATGAGAGTCAAAACCAGGTGCTGGGACAAGGCCAGCACAGGGATCACCGGCCAAGGACAGACGGGGTCAGATGAGGGTCAACGTGGGTCAAGGGAAGGAGGCCAGGATGGAGCCATGATTTTCAGGGTCATCCTGGAGCAGGGGAAGGGGCTGGGGTCGCAGTGAAGAAGCAGGGCAAGCCGGGCCAGATCACAGTCCAGGAGGATCAGGATGAGAGTCAGAGGCCAAAACTGGATTCGGGGCCCAGCAGAGTCGGGGTACAGGTCAGTAAAAGTCAGGGTGAGCCCTGGCTAGGCCAGCGCCAGGGACCGGTGTCAACACGGGATGGGTTGGGTTTGCTGTGGAGCTGCCCAGGAGCACAGAGGTCAGAGGTGAGTGTCACCTTGTCATAGGGGATCTGCAGCAGGTCCAGCATGACTTTGTGGGCATCCATGTTCTTCAGGAGCCGCTGCTGCTTCTTCCGCATCTGCTCCCCGACCCCACACAGCTTGTTCAGCCGCTCCAGGATCTGCAGGGCAGGCAGGTGAGCCCAGAGTCCCTTCCCTCCTCGTCAGGCCTCCTGTCCCGGCCCAGCCCAGCCACGTGCCAGCTTACACTGGAGACGGGAGGGGTAGGTCATGGCTGCTCAATCAGCCCATGACAGCAGGTTGGGGAAGCACTAAAAAACCAATTCCACCCACCCATAAAAGTAAATAGAACAATATGATGGTGAAATGGAATTTCATTAAGTTCCCTCAGCTTTAAAATAATTCCATCTGGCCCTTGGCAGGGCTGTTTTTAACACGCTAGAAAAGCTGGAAGTTGTCTCCGCAGAGGGCCAGGGAGGAGGCAGGAGAGGCCCAGCGGCTGGACCTCGGGCAGGCGGCCCTTCAGAGCCTGTCCCTGGGTCCCGGCCCTGGGTTCCACAGCCACTCACGCCTTTGACAATCTGATAGTTCTCACTGCCCTTCTCCCCTGGTGCCTCCTCGTCTGTGGGGCGCTGGGGACAGACAGGTCGGAGTCAGGGTCAGCCTGGCCTGGCCCTCGCAGGCAGCCCCGCCCCAGCTCCCCACCCCACGCACCTCCTTCTTGTCCTTGGTGGCACCTGCCTCGCTCTCCTCACCCTTGCCGCTGCCCTTCTTGTCTACCCACAGCTCTGACTTCTCCACCATGGTCCGTAGCCGGTCCAGCTCCGACTTGATCACCTTGTAGTTCTCCACGTCCTGTGCTGAGATCAGCAGCTGCACCTGCAGGTGGGGTGGGCCTGGCTCGTGGGACACACACCCCGCTTCAGTGATTCACAGAACTCCAGCCCCTTCCCCGGGCAGGTGTCACCCCTCCTGGTGTCACTCCGCCACCACCTGCTCCCGGGTATTGCCAAAAGCTCTCTACCTCCAGGAAGCTTTCCCTGATGGCCTCTGCACCCCTGTTCTCCTTGCCCAAGTTGCCGCGTGGCCTGTCATCTGCCAACACTGGCATCACTGACACTGGCTGAAAGGGACCTGAACTCCGAACCAGGGCCTGCATCTGCCCCCCTCTTCCTTCCTCAGGGCCAGAAGACAGGGGGTGGGGGGAGCTCCCTGGGCCTCAATTTCCACTCTCCTGTGGGATGGGAGGAGTGCCATGGTGTTGGGGCAACTGTGAGAACCTCAGGCGGCCACACAGGTACAGATCTCGGAGCCTGGTCACTGGGGGCCCTTGTGAAAAGCCAGCGCCAGGCGGCACGGGCATCTCATCCAGAGCTGTCGCGAGGGCATGACAGCACCCCAGCAGCAGCGGCCAGGCAACCCACAGCTCTCAGCACAGGCAGAGTTTACAAACTCCGAAGGGTCGTCCCAGTGTAGGAAACCGCAGCCACTGAGTCAGACTCAGGGGAGCCACAAGCAGCCAACACATGGCCCTTGCCAGGCGTGGTGGCGCACATCTGTAATCCCAGCACTTGGGAGGCTGAGGTAGGAGGATCGCCACAAGTTCAAGGCCAGCCTGGGCTATACAGCAAGGCCTTGTCTCAAAAAAAAAACCCAAAAAGCATCACAGCCCTCACCTCAGGGAGCCAAGCCAGACCAAGAACCCCAAATGTGCACCCCATGTCCCCACCCCATGCCATGAACGCCTTTACTGCCGTTCACCCCGGTGTGCAGCGTGGCCCGGGCCCAGCACCTGTTTGAAGGTGTGCATGGCCTCCTGGCGCTGGCTGAAGTGCTTGAAGAGCAGCTGCAGGGCGCCCGAGACCAGCGGCGCATAGTCGTGCATGGTGAGGTGGATGAGCACGCGCAGGAACATGCGGCCGCCCTCGTCGTCCACCTCCAGCATGCTACTTGTCTTCCTGCGGGCAGGACAGGTCAGGGTGTGGGCGTGAGCCTGGCTCTCCTAGCGGGAGCAGCACTGGTGGGCGCTGGGTCCCAAACGGCCTCTTCCCCTCAGTGTGCAAACAGCCCCCAACCGAGCCACCGCTCAGGGCCTCGTGTCCCGCGGGACGGCCTCAGCGAAGCAGCTGAAGCCGGACCCTCCCTGGGGGACCCGGAGGCCCCCACCTGCACTAAGGGGGTGCGCGCTGTACCTGCGAGTCTGAACCCCATAAAGCAGCCATTTCCCCAGTACCCTGGAGTCGTTAGTGGAAACTGTGAGATTCCCTTTACACCACCGCTTCCCGGGATGGACCCTAATCACACCACCTGTGCAGCCTGACAGCTAACGTGTTCGTACACAGTGTAACTGTCGCTTCCCACTTGTTTCCTTCAAACTGTCATAACTGTGTCCCGATGCCACCGGGTCCTCCGTGATCTCCTGGGCTTTACTGTGTAATTTCAGACGCCCTCCTCAGAGGGGTCCGAGGCTGCGCCAGACACCCACACGGGGCAGGCACAGAACTGGCAGGAGCTCCGGGAGACCGGCCTGCGCCGGCCTGTTGTGGCGGGGCTGACTGGGTACACAATCCCACACCTCCTCCCTGCTATGGGACAGGGGACGTCTGTCTGGCCAGCTCCCTCCAGCCCTGCACAGAAGCAGGGAACGGCCAAGATGGCTGGAGCCCATATGGTCCCAAGTCACAGGCCAGGCAGGCGAGGGAGGGTCCTCAGGGCCACCATCCTGCGTCGGCACCCCCGCCCAGCCCCACCTCACCCCGGCCTCACCCCACTCCGAACATCGCCTCCGCCTGCTCCCCGATGCGGTCCAGGTTCATATTGGCAGCTGTGGGGGCAAGAGGGACGGATGGGGCACAGGGCAGGGCCACACCCAGGAAAGGTAGGGAGCAGAGATGCCCCAAAGCACCCCCCGCCTGCCCGGCTGGCAGCCCCTCAGCAGGCCACTCCAGGGCAGACACCACAGCCATCTCCGCAGCCCGGCTGTCCGACTTAGGGGACCCGGGTGACTGGACAAACCCCTGCTCCCGTGTACTCAGCTTCCTCACTTCGGGTACGGAGGATTCCCGCCCTCCCCCTCGCTGTGACAACCAAATGGGGCCACCACAAGCAAAGACCTCTGTGCCTGAAAACCAGCAGGGCAGGGAGCCGGCCCATGCCCCGGCCGCAGGGGAGGCTCACTGGTGGAGTCGAAGGCGGGCGCTGTGCCGTCGGCCCCGCTGTCCTGCATGGGAAACACCTCCACGAACTCCCTCTTGAAGACCGACAGCAGGTAGGAGATGCGGTAGTCCAGGCGCACATTGAGGATGAACTGCGGGCAGGGAAGTGAGGACGGGGTGTCGCGCTGAGGCCCCTCCCGCTCCTTGAGGGGCGGCGGGGAGTGGCCTCTAGCACCCTGGGCTCCAGGGATGCTCTGGGACGTCGCCACAAAGAGACTCAGAGCCTCTCCCCAGGGACGCCCAGGGCGCCCTCGCCCCACACTGCCCAGCGGGGGGCCTGGCCCTCCTCCCAGCAGGGAGCGCCACCACCCCACCGCCCACTTGGGACCTGCCTCCCAGGTCTGAGGACAGACAGGGAAGGAGACGAAGCTCCCCAGGCCCACAAGCCAACTCCTGTCCTCAGAGACACTGGGGCTCTCGGGGAGGGGAAACTGAGGCATAAAGACACAGGGTCTGCCCTTGACTGGCCTCTGTCTTCACGGGCCGTGGTCTGGACACACCTGACACGGAAACCTGCGAAGTCAGAAGCCCCTTCCCTGACTCCCCAGACCCAACCCTGGATGGGCTGCTTCCCCGTGGAGGGTACCTTTTGGTCCTATGGTGACCACACAGGCCTCATCCCTCCTCAGGACCCCACACGCCCCTTCCCCAGGTGTTGCTGGGAGTCTCAGATGAGACCCAGAACAGGGGCAAAGAAACAGTTCTCAAATCTCTAGCTCTGTGCCGAAGCCTTACGACCCCGGGCCCAAGCAGCTAATCACCGTAGGGCCTCCTGGCCTGGCCACTGAGCTCTGGGGGGTCACCCTGCCCAGCCACCTGCAGGATATCCAGGATCTTAAGCTTGGTCTCCATCACCACAATGTCCTCATTGTCCTCGAACTTGCTCCTGTCCAGTGGCTCAGGGGCGCCTGCACCAGCAGGCAGGTTGGGGGGGCCGAAGACAGACTGCTTGCGGCTCAGCACCATGGTGGACATCATGTGCCCCACACCCTGGATGGATCGCCGCACATTCTTGCCTGCAGGGTGCAGAGGGGCAGAAGGGTTACAGGGGTCCACAGCAGGGGTCTCAGTCTGCTGGGGAAGGCAGAGTGTGCACACTATCCTCACTGGCTGCAGGGCGCAAGCTCACCGAGGAAGGGACAGGGCTAACCGGGAGGCTTCCCGCGGGAGGGGACAGAGCATGTGTCTCCCCCTCCAGACTAAGCACCGATGGACAGCAACTTGTCAGACCCCAGGGTCGCTACAGCGCCTGAGCAGGGCGGGACCCCTGGTCTAGCCCAGATTGGAGCCCACAGATCCCCCGACACAGCCAGGAGGCACGGAGGGTGCACAGAGGAGGCTGCCCAACCAGAGGGCAGCAGGTGGCCAGGCAGGGCACAGCCTCACCGCCCGGGTCCTCGTAGGCCTGCAGCATGGCCGGGGGGCCCTGCACGCAGTCGATGATGCCCAGCAGCGTGCGTGTGAGGCGTAGCAGCTCGCTGAAGCTGTAGAAGCCAAAGTAGATGAGGTTGTGCGCCAGGCTGACCACCTACAGAGAGGGGTGGGGTGGTGTGAGAGGTGGGGCTCTGACCTGGGTGTGGCTGCATTGGGGTGGGGGCAAAACAAAGCCCGAGATCAGGGAGGGGCCGCCCTCTCCCAGGCCTGGAAGCCTACAGCGTGCCCCACCCCAACCCTGTAACCCATCGCTCTGGGACGCTGAGACAGAAGGATGGCAAGTTCCGAGCCCAGCTTGAGCAACTTACCAATTTAAGGAGACTCTCAAAATAAAAAATTTTAAAAGGGCCAGGGATATAGCTCAGTGCGAAGGCCCTGAGGTGCAAGCTCCAGTCCCACAAAAAAAAAAAAAACCAAAGGGTACCACTGGGAGAGTGCTGGCCATCTGTGCAGGCCTCCCACCCCGTGCTGGCTGGGGGCATGGAGGAAAGTGGGGTGCAGACCGAGGCCCAGTCTGGGGTGGCCACAGCCCCACTGAGCCCACCCACCTCGTAGGTGAGCTTGTTCTTCTCCTCGTTGGCGAAGGGCACAGCCTCGCTGACCACATTGTTGAGGTAGTCCTCCACGAACTCCATGGTGCTGGCGAACTTGTTCTTCTTATCGTCTCGGGAGGCGTTGAGGTTGGAGTCATAGCTGAGGCAGAGGAGGCAGGGTGAGGGTCCCGTGAACTGCCTCCAGCCCTGGCCCGCCCCGCCCTGCGGCCCTCCTGCCACCCCTCACTCTTTGATGGTGATGACCGTGGGGATCTCGGTCCAGAGGCGGGCGAATTTGACTGGCGTGACCAGCTCCTGGGGGTCACGGTCCACGTGCACGTGCAGCATCAGGTGGCAGAAGGAGGCGCGCAGGTCGAAGGGCAGCATCTCGTCCGCCATGCACAGGAAGATGAGGTCCACACCCAGCTGCTGGGAGATCTCATCGATGGCCAGGTACTGGCGGTCCAGGCACATGCGGGCAAAGAGCTTCAGCTGGTACCTGCGAGGCGGAGAAGGTGAGGACCCAGCAGGTGAGGCTGCGGGAGCGCCCGGCCAGCGCTTGGGTCTGGGCTTGGTGAGGGCCCAGGGTCGCTCAGTGGGAGGCTGAGGCAGGTGCATTACAAGTTCAAGCCCAGCCTGGGCAACCTAGCAACTTTTAGCAAGGCCTGTCTCAAAATTTTAAAAAATTTTTAAAAAGTGGACATGTAGCTCAGTGAAGGCCCTGGGTTCAATCCCCAGTACTGCAAAAAAAAAAAAGTGGCCAAGGGACTTGACTGAGACCATGCGCTGGCCCCTGGGCAGGTCTGCCAGGAAAAGGCGGCCAGACAGGGCAGCGTGGCCTAGCCGGGGAGATGGAAATGGGGCTCAGGCAAACGGCTGTCCGGGCAGCGGCACCCTATGGCCTCCTCTTGGGAACGTGGCACTGCAGTGGGCTCTGCAGCCCGCAGCCTGGGCAGAACTCTCTCACCACTCCCAGCTGAGTGACCTCGGGGGGCTCCTTGACCTCTCTGTGCTTCTGTTTCCTCAACTCACAAGGGGGCAATGGCAGCGTGGACATCCAGGGGTCGTGGTGAGGCACGATGAGGGTCAGGTGGCATTGAGAGCAGTCCCGATGTGTGGTGGGCAGTTAGAAGGGCCATCCGATACCTGGGATCCAGCGGACCTTTTCTTTTCTTTTTTTTAAGTGGTAGTGGGATTGGACTCAGGGCCTCCACACTGAGCTGCATCTCCAGCTCTTATGTAATTCTGAGACAGGGTCTCACTAACTCGCTAAGGTGCCCAGGCTAGGTTTGAACCTGCAATTGTCCTGCTTCAGCCTCCTCACATGCCGAGGTTAGGTTTCTCTGAAGCCGGTCCCTCTGTGGAGCCTGGCCTCAGGCCGGCAGGTGCTCACACATCCCTCTTGCCTGCCCCCACAGGCACCTGTAGTAGCTGAGCACATTCTCGTCGTGGGCATTGCCCGCTCTCGCCTCCTGGGCCAGCTGCCGCACGCTCTTCTCTTGGTGTTCATTGTTCCTGTCGGTCCACGTGAGCCACACCTCCTCCTCCGAGTACTCGATGCTCAGGTACTCGTGGGACTGTGCCATCTCCTTCACCGGCCGCAACCTGTGGACGAGAGCGCCCGTCGCGGCTGCTGCCCACCGTGGGACACGGTCCCCGGTCCCCTGCCCCTGGTCACGGCCTGGCACGGAGCCGGGCACAGCAGGCACCAGCCTCTGTCTGCAGAAGGAGCCCCACAGCTCCCGGGCTCCAGGGCCGCCCTCAGGAAGCGCGTCACTCACTCGGTCTGGATGAGGATGTCGCTGTTCTTGGGGTCCAGCACACACTTGCAGATGAGCTCCTGAGTGACGGGGATGGCGATGTGGTTGGACACGCACAGGTCTGAGAGGTAGTCCAGGAACCTGGGGTGGGGACAGCAGGGCCAGGCATCAGAGGCCAGCCCCGCTCGGCCAGCAGAGCCAGGTGACGGTCCCACTCCCTCCCGGGTGTGTCATCCGGTACTGTGGCGACCGCAGCTGGGGAAGGATGTGGGGCTCCTGCTGCACCAGGGGTCGCTCCCCCAGAGGGTCCCCGAGGGGCTCTTTTAACCCCAGTGGGGAGGGCGGAAGAGAAGGCGGGTGCCAGGCAGGACGGGAGGGGCGGGCGCACCTGGGCTCCCGGTTCTTGCGCACAAGGCTCACGAAGGTCTCCACCTCAGTCTTGGTGATGTGCTTCTCCAGCAGCTTGCGGTTGTTGTGCAGCAGCGCGGTGATGGTGTCCTCGGCCAGGATGTCGTAGCCGATCTGCGACTGCATCATCCCGAACTGCTTGGCGATGTGCTCCTGGGGGGCAGACAGCCGGGGTCACGGAGCCACGGGCAGGACATGGTGCCCCCGGCCCGGTGTGGTGGGGCACGCCTACAATCCCAGCCCTCAGGAGGCTGAGGCAGGAGGATCAAGAAAGTCCCAACCTGGCCTGGGAAACTTAGTGGCTTAGTGAGACTCTGCCTCCAAATGAAAAATAAAGAGCTTAGTGCAGGCCCGAGCCCCAGAAGAGCAGAAACATAAGAAAGGCCACCTGGTTCTTGCGGTAGTCCTCCTGCGAGTGTCGCAGCACGCGGTAGCACAGGCGGAACATGTGCTGGTAGGGGGCGTTCTTCTGGTCCGACAGCTCCTCCAGCCGCACTAGGGGGCCCTCGCCCGCCTTGTCCCGGAACGGGGCCTTCAGGATGCCGAAGATCTGGGGGCCACAAGAAGCGGGTCTCCCATACCCGCCGCAGCCCCGTGCCACCCCGGGGACCCTGGGGACTGAGCCCCCGAGCGACCCAGAGTGAGCCCGAGCCGATCGGCAGCTGGGCTGCACCCCAGATCCATCCTCCTCACCGAGAAGCAAACGAGGGCAGGTACAAATGTCTTACACGCCAGGGGTTGAACAGAAGGGAAAATGGCTCTAAAATAGAAGCAAAAGCCACAGAACAGCCGAACAGGATGAAAAAGCCTTAGCTGGAACCTGGTTATATAAGCATTAAAAGACATTGCGGGGAGCTGGGGACACTGGATCCGGACTGGGCGTTACTGCCGACTGTGCTGGGTACGACAGAGGCACTGTGGCCGTGCAGCACAGAAGCCTGGTGAGGACATTGGGGTGCAGAGTGGCGCGCTCTGAAATGTGTGGGTGGGGGGACACGTGAAACAGGGCTCCATAAAGCCAGGCCCACAAAACAACGCACGGTCAGGCGCTAAACACACCACGGTCACCGATCCATTCTTTTAATACTTTCTCAATATTTGAATATTCTCATAATAAAAAATTTAGAAAGAAAAAAAATTTTTTTTAAGTGCAAGCCAGGAATGGTGCTATATGCCTGAAATCCTAGCACTCTGGGAGGCTGAGGCAGGAGGACGGCAAGTTCAAGCCTAGGCTGGATAACTCAGTGATTCACTGAGACCTTGTCTCAAAATTAAAGAAAAAAAAAAGGCCAGGGATGTGGCTCAGTGTGAAGGCCCTGGGTTCAATCCCTGGTATTGCAAAAAAAGTCAGAAACCACATATAGACAAAGTATAAGCAATTTTTTAAAGCACGAGTTTCGGACCCACTATCCTGAGTTCAGATCCTGGCCTCCGTGGCCCACAGATACCTTCCCTTTCTTCCTCTCCGTGGCGCTGCGGACGCAGCCGGGGCACACACACCCGGCCAGCACTCACCAAGCCACAGCCTGGCCCTACCCCGTGTCTGGCAAGGGGGCGACGAGAGCCCGCAGGAGACCTGGCAGGCGCGCCATCCCAACACCGCCCCGCTGGTGCCCGGGGCACCTGTTTGAGGATGTTCTGCTCTCTCATCAGCTTCTGCCGCTCCCGGTTGGGCTTGGTGACCATGATGTCCAGGACATTCTGCCCATTGTTGGGAACGTCGCTGACGAAGAACACCAGGTCCTCCAGCAGCTGGATGACAAACCTGGCAAGGGGCAGCAGGGTAACAGGCATGATGTGCTGAGCCTGGGGACCCTTCCAGAGCACAGTGCTCAGGAGGTCACCGCCCGGCTGCCCGAAGCTCGAAGCCCACTGCTGAGCTGCTCACTCCCCTCCCACCCTGGACTCCAAAGCCCCCCGAGGCAGCAGGGCCCTCCGTCAGGTCCCGACTGCCCTTCCAGCCTCTAGGCCCCTCTGAGCCCGTCCCAGCACCTAACAGGAGCAGCATGTGGCTCCATCAGTCAGTTCTGGAGGACGCAGGCGGCGGGGCTGGCTCCCAACTCCAGGGCCGGCCCCTCCTGCCTGGCCTCTGCTCTGCACCTGGGAGGGCCGGTCCCTGGAGACACTTGGCGCCCACACCCACCTGCGGTCATTCTGGCTGATGAAGCCCTCGCTGAGTTTCTCCACAGCGCTGGCCAGCATGGAGCTGGCGTCATTGGCAAAGTCCAGGTCTCGGATCTCGGACACGGGCACGGACACGATGGCAAAGGCCTCCTTGTCCTCCTTGGTGGGGCAGGTGCCCAGCTGCAAGGACAGGGGTCAGCAGCCCGGCCCCAGCCTGGACCCGGCCCACCCGGCCCGGCCCGGCAGCCGCACCATGAGGCGAATGGGCCGCTCCTCGTCCACGTCAATGGGCACGCTGGTGCTCTGGGTCCACGTATTGGTGCACAGGTGGCGCAGCCGCACGTAGGAGTTCCTGCGGACAGGCGGGTGCTCAGCCTCCCCACACACACACCCGGATGGTGCCGGGTGTCTCCAGGCTGTCCCCAGAGCTGGGCCAGAACTCACGAGAGAACGAGGCCGAGCAAGGCTACTCAGATTGTTTATCCTGTTTAATGTAGACATGTGTGTGGGTCACTTTTCTTTTTTTTTTTTTGCCATACTGAGGATTAAACCAGAGCAGTAAGCACCCTTGCTGGCCCTTTTTACTTTTTAATTGTTTTTTTGATCTCGACACACAAATCTCACTAACTTGTTAAATTGCCTAATTGGCCTTGAACTGTCAATCCTCCTGCCTCAGCCTCCCCAAAGTGCTAGGATTACAGGCCCACATCACCATGCCCAGCAACAAGATCATCTTTCTGAGATGAAAATCCTCTTGAATTGAATAACCCAGTCAAACACATCCAGCCCCAAGACTTTCAGATACAGGTTCGTGAGTCTACACTGCCTCAGTTAACTCTCCCCACAGCCCTGTTGGTGGGTGGACTGGATAGTCCCACTTTACAGAAGAGAAGATAGAGGCAGAGTGACTGAGTCATGCAGCTAGCAGACACGAAGACTTGGCACGACCTTGCAGGTCCGTGTTTGAGTTCCCCACGCTGGACAAACTATCAGGCAGCCTGTGCTTGATCACCCAGAGTGGTGGGGCAGATGCTGACACTGGACAGACACACGCTGGTGCACATACTGGGGACTGGGCCCAGGGCGCTCCACCGCTACTGAGCTCTGTCCCTGGCCCTTTTTTCTTTCTTTATTCTGAGATAGGGGCTCACTAGAATTCCCAGGCTGGTCTTGAACCTGTGACAACAGGAGGCTTTCTCAAAGATAATGTGGCGAGCACAGGACAGCACCCAGCCAGCATGGAATCCAGTCTGGGCATACGGCAGGCAGGCAGGCAATGCGGCCACCTGTCCACAGATCTGAGCTGACCCTGGAGGCCAAAGGATCACTGGACAGAGGAGAGGGGCATCCGCAGGGTCCCAGAGACTGCACAGCCCAGCCGGCCCCCGGGCCCATGGTGCACACCCACCGAGGCACAAAGGAGTCAGTTTTCTGCAGTGTGGTGGGGTCCAGCTCAAAAAGAGAGGCGATGTCGTTGCCATGGGGCACGGCCACCAGGCGGTACTTGATCTTCTCCCCAGCATTCCTGCGGCCTGCTCGGCCCTGGGCCCCCTGGCATGAGGACCCCAAGTCAGGCAGCAGCCCCTCCTTCCTCGGGCCCCTGAAACACCAGGGACCCCACCCAAGGGGCCCTCTCCCTCCACCTCACTTCCCAGGACACCCCAGGAGACCCACAGTCCTCACCGCTCCTGCCACCTTGGAGTCTGGGGCGTCGCCTTTATAGCTGGGGTTTTCCTGGACAGACACAAGATGGAGGCTACTGGACACCAAGGTTACCCCAGAGGGCCCTGAGCCTCTGCTCTCTCTGAGGCACCCAACCTGTGCCCAAACCCATGTCACTCACAGAGAGCCACTAACGGGGGCCCTTCACGGGCCCTCTCTCACTCTCACACACACACACACACCCCAGTATCCTGTACACACTGCATGTGGACAGGGTGGGGCCTTTTTTCCCCTAATTTTTGATAGGACTGAGGATTGAACGTAGGCACGCTATACTACTGAGTACATCCCCAGCCCCTTCTTTTTATTTTGTTTTTATTTTGAGACAGAGTCTCACGAAGCTGCCCAGACTGGGCTCAAACTTGCAATCCTCCCACTTCAGCCTCCCTAAGTGCCGATTACAGGCGGCATGTGTAACCACGCCTGGCTAGACCGGCACTTCTGCTCTCTGCCTGTCCTGAGCACCCAGGAGAGATGCTGGCCCACGGCCGGTGCACAGTGATATTTGGGGCTCACTCACAGTCTCGCGTTTATGTGCTGATATCTGCTAAATACACACGTGACTGCAGCCACGCCAGGGCCCCGGCTCCAGTGCCCACATGTGCTGTGCATGCAGGGCTGTGCACACCAGCCCTGCATCCCCAGGATGCCCTCTGCCTCCTGCTCACCTCCGCAGCCAGGTAGTTGCCTGTGGCCAGGTGTTTGAAGCGGTACAGGCCGTTCCAGTGGCCGGCACCTCCGCGGCAAGGGTCGTGGTGGACCACCTGGGGGGCGAGAAGCAAGGAGAGGGGTCAGGGTCAGGGCGAGGAGTCCAGCCCAGGGGGCCCAGAGATCGGTGGGCAGCCAGGTGCAGACCCTCCCCAGGCTCCCGGCGGGCCCCGCCCTCCAGCTGCCAGGGAGGGCTCTGACCTCCACCTCCCAGAGGGCATTGGAGCTAGTGGCCGAGGTGGCCGACTGGCGCAGCGTCGTGCGCAGGAACACCTGCAGCTTGCCCTTGTACTCGTCACACGTCAGGAACTTTTCCTGCTCTGCGTGGAACAGCCGGACCACGTCTCCCTGGTGGCAGGGGCAGGCTCAGGATGGACACAGTCACTCTCTCCAAGGGCCCGGCCCCACCCCCTGGCTCAGGCAGTGGCCAGCAGGGCCTTTCTTTTTTTTCAGACAGGATCTGGCTGTGTAGTTCAGGCTGGCCTTGAACTCAGGGCGATCCTCCTGCCTCAGGCCCCTGAGTGCCAGGATTACCAGCATACCCGGCTAGCAGGCCCCTCTTGCTTCTTCCAGGGCAGGTAGATAGGGAGATGCCAGATGGGACCCAACCAGAGCCCAGGTCAGTGCAGCCAGGCGCTGCCCGCAGCCCTCATCCCAGACCCGAACCCAGAGCCCTCGCGGGCCTTCATGTGTTCAAACCCGCCCTTCCCTACTGTACCTCTAGGCACCCCGCTTCGCCTCTAAGCACCTCTCCAGGCAGGAGTGTCACCTCCTCATTCTGCCATCCACGCTGCCCCTCCCAGAGCCCTTTCATGCCCATTTCTTTGCCTCCCCCAGAGCAGCAGAGCGGCATTGGGCTCATTGCCACAGCCTGCACACCGAGACCAATTTGGGTCTTGGCCCTGCTTTTCCAAGCTGGGTGGACCTCTGATATGTTCCCAATGTCCCCAAGCCTCGGCAGCCTCTTCCGTGAGATGGGCCTGCTCCACCTCCCGGCAGGAGTCATGAGACTACACACAACCATGCAGGCCCCTCACCCTCCTCACGCCCGACACTAGGTCCCTGGGTGGTCCAGAGAAGACAGGGGTCCCGCCAAGAGGCACAGGGCTGGTGGGGAAGGGGACACAAATCCCTCCTGCCCCAAGCCCCACATATAACCTCTCCCACTCCTCCTCCCCAGGACACAGGGCTGCCACTCCAGGTGCCCAGTGACGGCACCACCTGCCTCCCCTGCCCGGCACAGGCGCTAGACACCAGCCCTCTGTAGCCCTCCGTGGCGTGGACGCACGGCTGGCCAGGAGCCTCGCTGGGGCAGAACGTCGGGACGTCTGCATCCGGGAGTGCGGCGAGGCACAGACTCACAGGCAGCTGCCAGGTGGCCTGCGCTAGGCCGGGCGCTGCCCTTCCTGACACGTGCTGTGGGAGGCTCCCGGGAGGCGGGGGGGCCTGGCTCGGAGGAGCTACAGACGGCATGCGGGCTCAGGGAGCAGGCGCAGCAGCCAGTGCTCAAAGGGTCCGGGCCACCGCCGGGGGAGGATGGCAAGAGGGAAAACTGAGGCCAGCCGGGGAGGAGGGAGGGGCAGTGGCCAGAGATGGTGGCGGCGCCGTCGGCTGGGCCTCACGGGTGGCACGCGGGCCCCAGTCCTCACCCCCTTCAACACCTCCTCCAGGTGATCTCGAAACTGCATGAACAGGTTGATCTTCCAACTGGTGTTGCAGTTCACAGAGTTGACCTGGCGGGGGCAGTGTGCATCAGGCCGCCGCCAGCCACCTGGAGGGGCCAGCGCCCAGTGCAGAAGCAGGGCTCCTTCCGCCCCAGCTGCCCCGGGGTGCTGCCCGTGGGTGAGGGATGGGGGAGCACTGGGAGGGCCAGTCGGGCGGGGCAGAGCCCGCGGGGCGGCCCCAGCACCAGGGCTGGGTGGTGCCCCGCCCTGTGGGACGATGGGATCCCGGGGGCAGCCCGCCCGCTGGGGAGCCCCTCACCTCCTTGCAGCCCACATTGTCACTGAGCTCATAATTGCTGGCGTGCAGAGGCTGCCCTGCGTTGACAGGGTTCAGGATCACCTTGTCCCCGACGACCACCTTTGGGGTCAGCAGAAACAGGGTGAGGGAGAGCAGCAGGACGTGTCCCGTCACCTCCAGGCTCCTCTCGGGGTGTCTGTCTCCCGCCTCTTTTTTTCTTTTTGTTTTTTCAGTCCTGGAACGGAACCCAGGGCCTCACACGTCCCAGGCAGGTGCCCTAACACTGGGCTGCATCCCCAGTTTTTTTTTTAGTTTACTTTGAGACAGGTTCTCACCAAATTGCTGGGCAATCCTCCTGCTTCAGCGTCCCGTGCGGCTGGGATTACAGGCATGAGCCACAGCACCTGGACTCAGTCTGCCCTTCCGAAGCCCCTCTGGGCTGTGACCTGTGCCCCCTGCCACACTCCCGACCCCAGCGCCGCGCTCACATTGTCCCCATTGCTCCGCAGCTTCCAGAAGGGCTGGATGAAGAGCCAGGAGCCCTCGTTGCCTGTGGCATCCAGCGTCACTCGCATGGCGTTTTTCTCCAGCAGAGCCGGGAGTCGCTTGTTCACCGTCAGGTACTTGTTGCTCTTCATGTGCAGGAGCTGGAGGGGTGGGGAAGAAGTCACCTGGGTCCTGGCTCTCGGGGAGGGGACGCTGAGGACCACCACCTTGGTCACAGTCCCAACACATGCACAGGATCAGACACGCTGTCACAGACTCGAAGGCTGAGACAGCCGGACACGCCACTGGGCCAGGTTCGCCTTCACTCCGGGAACCTCCCGAGTTCCAGAGGCCGGTGCCGCCCCTGGCTACTCTTGCCAATGGGGAAACCGAGCCACCAGGAAGACAGTAACGTGCCCGAGGTCGCACCGCCTTGAGGAGGGGCAGGGCCAAAACTGGGCAACGAAGCTAAAGGCGTGCCCTCTGGCACAGCTGCTCAGGCCACACAGGAACCAGATGCACGGTCACAAGGGTGGCCCCGGCCACCCACCAGGGACACGCGCTCGCACGTGCACACACAGATCAACCCCTGCCAGGCCTCCTGGACGGGGCAGAGACACCCGCTGCACCTGGATCACGCTGCCGTACTTCACGACGTCCCCGTGCACCTTCTTGTTTTCCGTGTCGTTCTGCTTCCGTTCCATCTGGGCCGCGTGCTGGACACACAAGGGGAGGAGTCGGAAGCTGCTCCTGGTGGGGACACCCCCCCCCACATCGCCAGGGCCCCAGGCCCTCACCCTGACCCTGCTGCGGCCTGGAGGGTGCGAGCCAGCTGGCCCTTGGGCCCCCTCCACCCCGGCAACCTAAACTGCCCTGCACCCCCATCCTCCAGGCTCCTCAGGCCCCTGAACTCCACGGTGAACTTCCTGCCTCCCCTCCACCCTCCTGAAGCTGTGTACACTGCCAGACCACGGCATCGAGCGCTGTCGGGGACCGGCCACCCCCCACCCTGCTCTGTGGTCTCTGTGGTTCACCAGATGCTGCCTGAGGACAGGCCTCGGCCTCCTCCCTCAGTCCGGCACCCTGGGAGCAGCGGCCCAGTGCCTCCCTACACCCCCACCCGGGGCCATCACCGGGTCTGTGACTCAGACTAGGGTGGCAATGTCCCCCCAGGCCTGACCCCCATCCGCCCCAGGAAGAGAGATGGGGCTTGGGCAGCCCTTCCAGCCCATTCTCCAGCCAGGTCGCAGCTGCAGGGCAGGCTCCCGGGCCATCTCACTGTACTGCAGACTCACAGAATGACCCCAGATGGAAGGGTGCCGTCCGATGGCCCCAGGCACTAGCTCTATCAGACCAAAGGAGGTTAAAAGTGGATCCCTAGAGTCACTCTCCAGGAACACTGGTAAGTCCCTGTACCGTCGTGGACGTCGTTTGCTGCACTGTGGTGCCGACATACCACGACGTGACCACGTCCCTTGGCACAGGGCTATGCCCTGGCATAGGGCACTTTCTAACTGGCACCAAAGCGTCTGTGCCTGGTCACCCGGAGGGCGCTGTCCTCCCCACCTCCCGTCGCTCACAGCCTTCTCTGTTGCGCCGGCGTCTGGAGGACGCTCAGCTCAGCCACAGACCCGCTGGCTGACAGACGCACACCCGTGCACATGTGCGTGTAGACACACACACACACCTGCAGCTTCTGCAGCAGCACCATGTCTGCGATCTTCTCCTTGTCCTGCTTGCTCTGCTTGGCCTTCCAGTACTGCTTCTGGGCCGAGTAGCGGTTCATGGGGCACACCCTGAAGAGGCAGTCTGGGGGGCAGGCGGGAGGGTCACCTGGGGCTCGGGAGGCTGCGCCCCACGCCCTGTGCCCCTACCCCTCACAGGGGCCGGGGGAGCAAGTGGAGCCTCCTGGGTCTTGCTGGGTAGAAGGGAGTCTCCAGAGCAGGTCCGGGCCCAGGTCTCTCCCGGGAGGTGGCCAGCGCCCCCTTCCCCGGCGAGACACGGAGGCTCCTGGCTCCCAGGGCCGCACCCCGTGCCCCGTCCGTGCCCAGCTTCTGTGGGGCAGGTGGCCGCCCTCCTCCCCAGGCAGCCCCAGCCCCCTGGAGGGGGCGCTCCGAGGGTCAGGTCACACTCCCAAGCCCCCCGGGTCAGCTGGGCTCCAGGTTCCCCCGGATTCACACCCTGGCTTGGCACCATCCCTGCACTGCAGCTGCCTGGCCGGCTGCTTATATTCTGCTGCCCGCACGACCTGGGGGCGGGCGGGCAGGGCCCTGCCGAGCACAGCACTGCAGCCCCAGCCCTGGCCAGGCCCAGCATCTGCAGGATGCATGCGCACAGCCGGCGCTGGACCCAACGCCCTCGAGGCACCTGGCCCCATGAACATGTCTGGGGACAGCAGACAGGGGCCAGGCCCAGGGTCTGCTAAGCTGAAACTGGAGGCGGTGGGGGTCCCCCTGGGAAACACAGGCACTCTCCACGCCAGGAGACGGCACGCGGACTCCCCATCCCCGGTCGCAGTGGGCTCTGGGGCTGACAGAGAGCTGCAGTCATCATCCATTCTGAACTGACCCCACCGCACAATTAAAGCAACCAGGTTTGCTAAACGTGCATTATTTTAACGCATACTATTTTCACACTTTTTTTTGTTAACACTTCTTGAAGAACTGACAGGACAGCAAGCAGTTACCTGGCCAGCAGAGTCATCAAAAGGGAACAAAGCACACAGGGAAACACTGCAGTGACGTCGCCCCAAAGGTATCTGCCGATTCCAGCAAGCACACGCTTTTAACCTGACGGCTGCAGCAGGTAGAAAGGCCAAATCTAAGGGCACCCGGACCAGGGGTGGTGTGTGCTCCAGCACGGCCAGACCTGGTGTAGAGGAGCCCTGGTGGGCTCCGAGCCTGGCAGGGCGTCCCTGGATGGCTCCAGAAGCCCCACACTTGAGCTCAGCTGCAGGTGGCAAGACGGGTGGTGTCCAGGGTCTGGGAGAGCAGGGCCGACCCCCACCCACAACAGACTTCAGAGCGATGGCTGGTCCACAGTCAGACACTGCGGGGCTGACCAGCCCCAGAAACACGTTTGGAGACCTGGGAGCCTCCGGGCCTTCCCCTCCCCCACCAATAAAAGAAAAGCGCGTGGATCCCGGCAGAGAACAGGCGCGGTAGAAAGTGCAGACTCAAAAGGAACCAAATGGAATTTCTAGAAATAAAAGGGTTTCGATAACCTGAATTAAAAACTCGCCAGACATACTTAAGGAGAGAAGCCAGAGCCGAAGAAAGAATTAACGAAATAATAACAACCCTTAGTGTCGTCTGCAGGCTCTAAGCCAATACTCTCCAGGCCCACATCCACTGAGCCCTGGGCCTGGCGGAGCCCCACGCTGCGGGGCTGAAGGCAGAGAAGAGGGAGGGAAGCCAGGAGACCGGGCGGGGGAGGGCTGAGGGCCCGAGGCACTGACAGCACGGACCGAGTGTCCAGGGTGTGACTGCCCACAGGAGGCTGCCCCTTTAGTAATAAAGTCAGCCGACACCCGAAACCAACCAGGCCCATGGCCACTGCCCTGCGTCACCGCACCGGAGGGACACGGAAAGGTGCACACTCCCTGGCGAGGCACAGATCCTGGCAGGGTGAGGCAGGGCTGTGAACATGGGGTTTGTGGGGGGTTGTTTTGTTGGTGCTGGGTATCAAACGGAGGGCCTTGCACACACTAGACAAGTGTTCCACCACTGAGCTACACCCCCACGCCCTGGAAGACGCATTTATAAGAGGGGTAACTGGGGCACTTGGGCTTATAAAGGACAAGGAGAATCTACAGCAGCAACAGGATGCTACTGGGAGGATGAGGGGGCAGAGGAGCGGGGCGTGCCAGCCAAAGTCGCATCGAGGTTACAAGGCCACAGACAGATGCTACTGAAAACTGGCAAATCAAGAAATACTGGAAGCTGGGCCTGTGGCACATGCCTGTAATCCCAGCACTCAGGAGGCTGAGGCAGGAGGATCACTGTGAGTTCAAGGCCAGCCTGGGCCACCTAGTGAGACCCAGTCTCAAAAATAATAATAGTGGAAAAAGCATAACCTTGGCGATGGGGCAGCTAGCAGAGGAGACGAGTGAAGGGGATCACTGCCCTGGGCCGCTGCTGGCGGGGTGCAGGGCCGCACAGTGTCGGGGGAGCAGGGAGCGGCCCTGAGGGGAGTCACGGCTCCTGCGGACCAGGCTCCCAGAGGGGACTTCCAGCCCGTGTGAGAAGACCACGTGCGAAGCGGGAATGATCGAGGATGGGAAGCAGCCATGTCCACCCAGAGGGCACCCGGGAAATAGACTCCAACACTGCCAGTCAGGGACGGCAATAACTGATGGCAGCCAGTCACAAAAGGACCGATTCTGTAGGATCCCACTTACACACGGTTCCCAAAGCGCTCAGATTCACAGAAACAAAAAGTAGAGCGGCAGTTGTTGGGGGTGGAGGGAGGGAGGGACGGGAAGTTGTCGAATGAGTACAGCGTTTCAGTTTTACAAGATGGGAAAAGTTCAGGGGCCAGTCACAGTGGCGCACACCTGTAATCTTAGCCCTCTGGGAGGCTGAGGCAGGAAGATCGTGAGTTCAAGCTCCAATCAGACAACTTAATGAGAGACTGTCTCAAATTAAAAAATAAGAAGAGCCCGTGATGTAGCTCAGTGCAAAAGCCCTGGGTTCAATCCCCAGTACTAAAAAAGAAAAAAGTCCAGTGGGTAGATGGTGGTGATGGCTACACGAAGAAATTATACTCGGTGCCACTGAACCGTATACTACGAATAATTAAGATGGTAAACTTCATTATGTTACAGATATTTTACCATGATAAAAATAATTAACTTTTTGTGAGGCGTAGTGGTGCACATCTGTAATCCCAGCACGCAGGCAGCTGAGGCGGGAGGATCACCCAAGAGTTCAAGGCCAGCCTGGGCTCTACAATGAGACCCTGTCTCAAGATAAATAAAGTTAGTTCAGGACAGTGCTTCCCTGAAGGGCAGCGGCGAGTGGGATAGGTGGGTGCATGACTTTCAGTGGATAGTGGTTTAACTCTTTTAAACATGCACGGGCCTCACCCATGCAATGCACACTCTCTCCCACTGAGCTACATCCTCAGCCCAAGAACAAAATTTAAAGTGGCCAAAGCACATATGAAAAGATGCTCAACCTCTGGGGTTGGGGATTTAGCTCAGTGGTTAGAGCGCTTGCCTCGGAAACACATTAGTGATCCAAAAAATGCTACTTAAAACCACGATAAGAACTGTGCTCCCAACCACCGAGCCACAGAACCATCAGATGCCAGCGCTGCCTCTGGCTCACCAAGCTCCCGCTGAAGGAGCAGGGGTGAAGTAAGGAGCTCTCCATACCAGATTGGTACAAAGCCAACCGCAGAAAACTGGCCTGGGGTACGGCGCCCAGGAAGTCACTGGCCACAAAAGCCACGGACAGGAGCGCGCCCTCTACTGGAGGGGTGAAGAAACCTGCCCCTGCCGCACTCACCACCAGATGCAATCACAAGCCCACTGAACTGACGGGTAAACCCTCTTGAAGAGTCTGTAGAAGCTGCTCAGCACTTCAAAACAGATCGGTGTCTCTACCAGTACCCCACAGGAGGCAGGTGATGCCTATCTGGTTGGCCTTTGATTTGGTTTGGTTATTTGAGACAAGGTCTCACTATGCAGTTCAAGCTGGCCTTGAACTCACTACGTAGCCCAGGCTGGCCTCAGACTCGTAGCAATCCTCCTGCCTCAGCCTTCCAAGTGCTGCGATTATAGGTGTGTGCCACCACACCTAGCTCGTTGGCCTTTTAGAGACACCAACCTGTGTGCTATTCCTGCCAAATGTGAAAGAGTTACATCAAAAGACATCCAAATAGCTCACTGCACACATAGAGAACATGTCTAAGCACACTCTACAAAGCTGGGCAGGGGGCATGTATTTATAATCAGCTACTCAGCAGGCAGAGGCAGGAAGATGGCAAATGGGAGACCAGCCTGGGCAACACAAGGAGACTGTGTCTCAAAATAAAAATATAAAGGGCTGTGGATGTGGCTCAGCGGTAGAGGACTTGTCTAGCACGTGTGAGGCCCCGGGTTCCATCCCCAGTCCTGAAAAAAGAAAAAGAAAAAGGTGCACTATGCAGTAGCTGATTTTGATTGTCAGCTTGACCGGCTTCAGAGATCCCCAGGAGATCAGCAGAGCACACTCTGGGTGTGCTGGGCGGCCCACGGGCGTGCGACCTTGGGAACTATCTGGGCCCTGGCCCCTCCTCTCTGCCCCCGACTGCCAGGAGGCAAGCCGCTCCTTCCACCATGGTGTTTCTGTCTCAGAGCCAGGCGGCCATGGACCAAACCCTCTGGAACTGTGAGCCGAGCTGGGCATGGTAGCTCCGCCTATAATCCCAGCACTCAGGAGGCTGAGGCAGGAGGATCACTGTGAGTTCAAGACCAGACCGAACTACATAGCAAGATCCTGTCTCAAACAAAACAAAACAAAAACTGTGAGCCAAAGTACACCTGCACTCCTTTAAACTGTATGTATTAGATATTTCATTCCAGCCCTGAAAGCTGACACACACTATAAAGATAGGAAACATTTCCTTCTCAAAAAAAATTCTATTCTTCCTGTTACTGGAAGTTCTGAAGTTAGGTTCCCTCACCTTGCTTAAGACAAAAGGTGCCTAAGCACTGGCTGCAAGTGAAAACAAGGGGACAGAAATCATGTATCACCAGCTTCTACATTTTCATTCACTATGTGTTTGTTTGTTTTCTTTTCTTAGGCAGGCTCTGGCTAACTTGTCCAGGCTGACCTCAAATTTGCAGTCCTCCTGCCTCAGCCTCCCAAGTAGCTGGGATTACAAGTGAGCACCAAGTGGCCGTGAATGGACATTTAATATAAATTCAGGGATGTAAAGCATTTAATGTAAATAAAAATATTTCTCTGAGCAAATTTCAGCAGTTCGACTTTACAGCCATTGTGACTACACCTGCTCAGTTTTTCTGGACGATTTTGGCATTTGGATTTTTTTTTAAGATAAAGTGTATTTCTTACTGATCGCAACTAAAAGGTGTTTATAGCGTTTCTATCCTACAGGAGATTCCATGCATTCACTCTCCTTACCCAACTGGCTCGCCTGACATGCACACACACGTTTTTATTGTTGTCTGTCTTCTGTGCTGTTCTGGTAAGTTTGCTAATAAAATACATTAAACTTCAAGCCCCACTACTGAAAAAAAAATCAAATTATTTAAAATAAAAAAACACAATGGGATACTATTTCACACTTAGCAGTTGAAACAAATTTAAGTGGGACAGACCCGACCCACCGTGGAAGGATGCCGGCAGAGGGAGAAGGGTGGTACCCACAGTGTGGGGGGGAGGGGGTGTCCTGGGGGACGAGCCAGCCCCGGAACTCGTGGGAGAAAGTGCGCAGCTGGAGAGGTGCAGGAAGGAGTATGTGGGGCCTCGCGCCACTGCGGGGAGCTGAGAGCGAGCTGTGTCCATCCTCCGTCAGGCAGCATCCACCCACAGACAGCGTCTATTCACCCAACACGGTGCACAGCAATTAAACGGATGCACTGGGACCACTTGTATGAGCTCGGATAAATCTCAAGAACAACACAGGATGCAAACTGTGCAGAAAGATGTGCACAGAGGCTACTCCGCTATGCAGAGCTCAGAGGCTGGAAAATGGCTCATATCGCCCACAGCTCTGTCTCTATGAAGCAAAGACAGGCCCCTGGGGGGTGCCGGGTCACTGATTTCTGCATATCTCCGGGTGGGGGGGGTAGAGGAAGACGCAGGGGCTCTGGCTACAGCTATTATTTCTTTAAAAGTAAAACATCCGAAATAAATGCAGCAAAAAAGATTTGACAGGGCTCAGTCATGGTTCTGCAGCATGCGTTACTCTTCTCTTTACTTTTGGGTAGAGCTGAAATACATCTTAATAAAAACAACAACAAACTGGACTCGGAGGAGGCTTGGAGGTAGAGGCTGGCAGACAGCGGGGGGCCACTGCTCTGCTCCCTGGCTCCTGCCCCAGCGGAGTGAGCAGTGAGGGGCCACAACAGGCTTGTCCTGGGGTCCTGTGCCGAGGGCCTGCCCATCCGGCTGTGGGAGCAGAGAGACAGAAAGGGCCCAGGAAGGCAGGCTCAGGGGCTGGCAGAGAGCCCCACGCGGGACCCCACAACCTGGGCCTCCCGGGCCGTGCCAATTCCAGACATGCTGGGGCTTGGGCGGCCTCGGGAGGAGGACGGAGCCGAGCCCACACGCAAGGAACCAAGCAGCAGCTCACGTCGGCAGTGTGGGGAGCAGCAGGCCTGAACAGGGCTCACCCTGCGGTGTGGGGACAGAACTTCCGCGTCTCAGGCAAGGCCATCTCGGGTGCCCACCAGCCGACTTCTAAAATGCCAGTCACGGTCTCCGCTGGAAGCTGGAGGTCCCTCTGGGCTTCGACCTCAGACCAAGGAGGCTGGAGGCCCTGTCCCTGTCCCAAGTTCTGACACTTCAACTTATCACCAGCCGTGAGGCCAGGCAGAGCCCTCGGCCTGTCTGCTCTCAGCTCCTCTCGGGCCCTACGACGGGTGGGGCTCACCGAGACCCCAAAGGCCGGACCCCGAAGGCCAGGCCCGGGTGGAGGAAACGTGAGAGATGCAGTCTGAACCCTTCGCTTTGCTGGCTGGGGCCCCGCAGGCTGTGGGGACCCCGGGCTGGCCCAGGGGTGCCAGGGTTGGCCTGCTCACAGGCCTTGGGAAAATGGAGAGAAGAGCCAGGGGCGTGGGAAGGAGCAACGGGGAGGAAGGCGGGAGTCAAAGGAGCGTTTGTTCTGCTAAGAGGCTTTTTTGTTGTCAAAAATTGGCCCCAAACTGTCCCCTGGAAGCCTAGGGCAAATCTGCCACGTCCACCTCCCTGCCGCCAGCCTGTGCGACACAGGCTGGGCACGACGTCCCGAGACCCCTGCTCTGCAGGAGCCCGCTTCCAGAGGGAGACAGAGGACACAAACTGCCAAAGCCCAAGGCGCACTGTCGGGCGCAACAGCACAGGGAGAAGGAAGGGCATGATTTCACACGGCGCCAGGGCAGGGCTCACCAAAGCCAGGAGACCAAGGCCACCCAGAGAGCGGCGTGGACGTGTGGTACGGTAGTGACACTGAGGCAGAGAGGAAACAGGAAGGCAAAAGTATGGAGGAGCGCGGCTGGTAACTGTGGGAACCAGGGAGGAGGGAGGAGCCAGATGTGGGCAGATGTGGTGGTCAGAGGACTCCCGAGGGTGATGAGCAAGGTTCGGGACCAAGGCAGCAGCCACATCCGGTCCAGGCCTGTCTGACCCACAGCGCCCCACTGGGCCACGCCACCACTCAGAGCTGAGACGGCGGCGCCATGGGCCCCAGTGCAGGCTGGGAAGGACCCGTCCATCTTGCAAGGCCCCCTGGACAGCAGCCCAGCATGCGGGCTTGTCTCTCTCGGCCCGGCCAGCACCCCTCAGGATGGTCCTGGAGGAGCCACCGTGTGCAGGCGGCGTGTCCCTGCCTGCCCCGCCCTGCCCGCCACACCCAGAATCGTCTACAGTCTGTGGCCTCAGCCAGGCAGGTAATCACACAATAACACCTACCTGGCTTTGCTCCGTCCCCACAAGGCCCTGGGGCCCCTGGGCAGGGCTGGGGAGCCCTGGACAGGACAGACGGGATGTGGAGGGCGCACAGCCCCCTCCAGCAGGAGCCACCCGCACGGCCCAGCACAGGGCCGAGAGCACAACCAGGGTCGGTGGTCTTGAAAAACATCAGGTCGAACCAATCCCCTTACTAGGGAAGTGGGGAGACTGAGGCACAGGAAGTGCTCGCCTCTGGGCCTCCCAGGGCCTCAGGCAGTTCTCTCCTCCACCTCTGTTCTCTCAGAAAATGCCCAGTCATTCACACAAAGACAGCCCTGTGGCTGGTGAGGAGCTGGGGCATAGAACAGCCCCCCGGCCAGGAGCGGGTGCGGCCATAGACAGGAAAGGCCTGGGGAGTTGTGCCAAGATGGTGCAGCGTGGGCCAGGGGCTGCCCGGACTGCGGGGTTGGGCTGCTGGGTGGCGCCCAGTCTTCTCTGGACGCTGGGCCTGACGGGGCTGAACAGACTAGACCCAGGCCCAGGATCCCACGGCCTGGGAGGGATGCCAGCCGAGGGGGAGGGCCTACCTCGGAACTTCTTCGGGGGGTTGTCCAGGTCCCCAGCTGCAGGCTCCACCACACAGCGGTCATCCACCAGCCTGGGGACAAGATAGCTCGGTCAGTGGGAGCGAAGAGGCCCGTGTTCCCATGGCCCTCTCCGGGGCGGCGGTCCGAGGACACAGCGAGACCCCCTTGAACTCCCTCCACCAATGACAACCCCCCACCACCAAGTCATCCTTTTTCCTGGCACCTGCCAAGGTCTCAGCCAGGCACGGTGGGCCTCACTTATCCTCCCAGCACTCTGGGAGGCTGAGGCAGGAGGACTGCAAGTTTGAGCACAGCCTGGGCAAGTTAGCTATTTAGTGAGACCCTATCACAAAATAAAAGGGGAGGGGGGCTGAGGATGTGGCCTGGTGGGAAGGGCCTGGGTTCAATCCCGTACCACCAAAAACAGAAAAAGGCAAGTTCTCTCGGGATGGAAGACTCTCCAGGAAGAGCACAGGGCCGCCTGACCCTCCTCTAACCCGGTGATGGGAGCTGCAGCTGTGGGGGGCCTGTCCCTTCCCCCTGGCCGGGCCATCGCCCACCGCTGCCTGACAGGAAGGACACAGAGAGGGAGACGGGAGGAGGAGGGACAGTTAGAGCTAGGGAGAGAGAGACAGAGGCAGAAAAATAAACAGGGTCAGGAAGATTAAAAAATAAAACAAAACACCAGAAGCAGCAAGAGACTGTAAACAGGTGGTGAGAAGAGCCTACAAGACATCAAACCAGGGGCTGAGTCTGCGCACCTCGTAATAGGGCAGCAAACCCCACGCCGCCATGTCCAGTCAGGCCGCGGCCCGTACTCTTCTTTTTGGCCCATCCTGGTGCCCTAAATTTCTCATTAAAGCCACAGCTGAGGTTAACTTTGCAACTCTGGAGGGCATCCCTCCACCCACCCATCCTCAATCCACCCATCCTCCACCCATCCACTCATTCCTCCATCCACCCATCCCTCCGTCCACCCACCCCTCCATCCACCCATTCTCAATCCACCCCTCCATCCCTCCCTCCATCCACGCCTCCATCCCTCCATCCACCTAGTCTTCCATCTATCCACCTTTTTATCCACCCATCCATTTACCCTTCCGCCCACCCATTCGTCAGTCTCTCTATCCATCCACCCATCTTTTCATCCATCCAGCCCTTCATCCACCTCACTCCTGCATTAAAATTCCTCAACGCCATCCCAGTCTCTAGGAGGAAGTGATGACTGCCCACCATTTCAAAGGCCAATTCTACTTAGTACTTCATGCCCGCTGCCTCTGACCTCCACACCAACCTCCCAGCGAGGGGCCGGTCATCAGCACCAATTTACAGAGGAGGAAACTGCATGTGGAGCTTAAATAACTTCTCTGGAACCACAGAGCTGACATCAAAGCCTTCGATCCTTTTGCACCTCCCCTCTCTGGTTGGCCGAAACGGTCTTTTATGATCCGACCTCTCCTCACTCCCTAGCCGACCTCAGTTTCCTTGCTCCAGCTGCAAGAGACCCCCGTCAATCTCAAGGTCAGCTGGCCGTTCTCTTCCCAGAGGCAGCCCTGGCAGCCTGCGATGCCGCACACCCACCGGCCTGGCAGAGGGCCGTTCTCCTGCGTGCCTTGACCCGCTAGTCTGCGACAGCATCCCCGACCACCGGGGCACCCTCCCCAGGTTCCCACAGCACCTGCTCCTGGCCTCTCTCTTTCTTGGTTTATTTTTCCTTGAGACATTTGTTTTTTATGTTCATTGTGGGGAATTGGTACACGTACATAACACATCTCAATTCTTTTTATTTCCCCTTCCCCTCCGCCCCTATTTTTGTTTAATTTTTTAACATTATTGCCAGCATCAGATTTATTTTTTAAGTCTTTATCAAATGAATGATCATAAGCACAGATTAACAGCCAGACTAACAGACCAAAAAGCATACAAATACGTAAAACAATTATACTAAATCAAGGTATGCTTTTAGACACATTGGCTATGCTGGATCACAGTAACTTTTTTTCTCTGTCTCTTTTCTTCCCTATTGTCTGTCTTTCATTTTGCACTTTATAGATACTGTATACCTGGCTTCTCATATAAGAGAAACTGTGATGATTAAACTGGTATGTCTGACTTACTCCACTTAACATTATGGTCTCAAGGTGCATCCATTTTTCTACAAACAACTCAAGCTTATCTTCGTGGCACAGCAGCACTCCACTGTGTGTAAATATGACATTTCTTTATCCTTTTCATCTGCGGAAGGACATGCAGGCTGCTTCCAAGATTTAGCTCTTATAAGCTGTGCTGTGCTTCACGTGGGTGTGCCTGGATCACTGTTACATGGTGTCTTTAACTCCTTTTGGATACCTAGAAGGGGAACTGCTGGGTCAAGTGGAATTTCTGTTTTCACTTTTTTGAGGACTCTCCACGCTGATTCATAGTGGTTGTAACAGTTTGCACCCCCACCAGCAATGTAAAGGGTCCCTTTTCCCCACAGCCTCCCCAGCACTTGTTATTATTTGATTTCTTGATCATGGACATTCTTTCTGGGGTGAGATGGAATCTCAGTTGTTTTAACATACGTTTTTCAAATGCCTGGCCTCTCTCTCCAGTCTACACTTGGTGTGTCTACACTGTGAGCTCTGTGTGGCCAGGACTCCTGTGTCTCTCCACTCGGAATCCCCGCACAGTGCAGTCCTGTGACACGATAGCCTGATATCTGGGCGCCGTCTCAGCTCTCAGCCACAGCTCCTGAGACCCTCGCCACTTCCTCGGGGACAGAGAGAGGACAGCACCTTCTGCTATAGTACGTGGGTTTCTGAACCACAAAAGTGAAAAGGTGTGGATTTTGTTCCCATCAGGCCCCTGGTTTGAATTTATGGTAATGAGCAACTTCCGGAAAGCCCCTAAAACTGGGCGGGGCTGGTGCCAGGAGACTGAGCCGGGAACCAGGTGTTCAGAGAGGTGAAAATGATGGTCCCGTTCTCCCCAAATCTTGAAGGACCTGGAGGTTGACTTGGTCACCAATACTGAGTGATGTCATGGATCCCAGCTCCCGGGATGGGGCTCCCACAGCTCCAGAGTCGGGGACCATGGAACGAAGTCCACACTCCTGCCCACGCCCCACCCATGCATCTCCCCTCCGGCTCATCCGAGCTGCACCCTTTTATAATACAGCAGGAATTTAATAAATAAACAACCCTCTAACTTCTGTCCAAGTTGCGAGATATGAAGAGGGAGTCATGGGGATACCATATCCACAGCCAGCCACTCAGAAGTGCCACAGGGTTCCGTCTGAAGTGGGAAGAGTTTTGTGGGACTGAGCCATCACCCCGTGGGAGCTGACGCTGTGGGAGCTGCCAGGGTCAGGACTGGATTGACCTGCAGGACCCCCAGACTTGCAGAACCGCCTGATGTTTTCATAGGCTGCTGTCTACTCTTCTACATCTGCTTTGTTATTGTGTTCACTTTCCAGGCAGGGAAATCAAGGCATGAAAGGATCAAAAGATTGCAGAGCTGGAATTTGAAGTCACACTGTGCAGTCAGTCAAGTGCTGTGCTGGACCTCAAAGTGTGTGGAGAGACTGAGTGTGTGGCAACACGTGCTCGGGAAGCTGAGGCAGGAGGATCCCAAATTTGAGGCCAAACTAAGCTACACAGTGCGTTCAAAACCAGCCTGCATAATGAAACCCTGTCTCAATAAAAAAATAAATAAATTTTAAAAAGTGTGCACAGGAGAAAGCCTGGTCTCCTCTCCCCTCCCAGCCTCCAGTTCTCTGCCCTTCTCCAGCTACACACGTCCCAGGTCATCCTGGCCACAGGCGTGAGCTCACAGTGCCACCAACGCACTCCGGTCTCCCCAGTCCCCTCTCTATGCCCCAGTCAGAGACCTCCCACCCGTTCACTGGACAGTCTCAGGTCAGACTCACTTGGTTCCCCAGAACAGGGGTCCCTTCGAGCCAGGGCTGGGCGAGGCTCAGGACCCCACTTTCAACACATGCACCAGAAAGTCCCACCAGACCGCATGCTGCTCAGAGCCTCTCAGAGCCACCAGTGCAGTGAAACCCAAGATCCTCTCCTCACCTCTCGGACCTCATCTCCACCCGATCTGCCCGCCCTGCAGGCGGCCCTCCTCACCTCTTTAAAATCTGCCTCCTCCCACCTCACCATGTCTATATCACCATCAGCCCTTCTCGGGTATTTGAATTATTCTTTTTCGTCCCTCACTGTCACCCACAGGGTTCTGAGTTCCACAAGAACACGGATGTGTTTTTGTTTGGTTTGGTTTATTTTTGCAATGCTGGGCATGGAACCCAGAGTCTCACGAGTGCCAGGTCAGCACTCTGCTACTGAGACACATTTTATTTTATTTTTTTGAGAGTCTCTAGCCGAGCTGCCCAGGCTGGGCTCAAACTTTCAATCCTCCTGCCTCAGCCTCCAAGGAGCTGGGATTACAGGTGTGTGACACCACATATGGCAGGATGTGTGCTTCATCCCCTGCTGCATCCGCAGCACCCAGACCACTGCCTGGTACAGGAGGGGCCTCCACCAGCTGCGGAGGGAGGACAGGACGGAGAGACAGGGTCCCTTAAACCTCACTGGGAAAGTAAGCCTCACGCCCAGAAGAATAATGATCCAAAGAGCATGCACTGTGCCCACTGATGGTACCACTGTGGGCTTTGTCCCGGATTCTGTCCGCATTTGGGGATGAGAGAGGTCAGAGTGTGGCCAATCAGGTGCAGAGTGAAAGAAGCAGCAAGCTGTTTGGGGCTTTGAATAACACACAGAATTTCCTGTAAGACATCAGTGAATCAGAGCTGCAGTGGCTCCAGCATTCAGGAGGCTGAGGCAGGAGGATCACTGAGTTGGAAGCCAGCCTGGGCTACATAGTGAGATCCTGTCTCAAAAAAAAAAAAAAAGGACATTGATAATCAGATCAGCTGCCTTCTCCCAGCATAGCCTGAGGGGAGAGGTCACAGCGGTGGAGGGACAGAAGCACTGCCAGGACCAGGAACTGGCCCCGACGAGTGTTGGGGTGCGGCCGAGAAGGGGCTTGGGCCCGCTCGGCCGGCGCACAGGACCCTGCGGAGGGCGAAGAGGAAGCTGTCAGTGGACAGCCCGCCCTCCTGGCCTCGAGAGCTCTGGTGGGTCCCGCCCGCCCACACAGCCTCCGCGTTGCCGGCTGCCCCTGCCCGGGGCAGGAAGGCGGCCACCCAGAGCTGGTCCTGGGCCCCCGAGTGTCCCCCGCGGCCCCGCACCAGCCCAGGCCGGTCCTCGGTGGGCATCGGAGCGTCCCCAGTGCAGGTGCCACAGGCGGAGGCGGGAGAGTCCTCTCAGGCGGGCTGCGGGGACCCGGTGCCCAGACACTCAGGCGCGCCTGGACGGAGGGCCCCTCGGCCCGCGGGGTCCCCTCGGCCCCGCCCGCCGGCCCCGCCCCTGGCGCTGAGAAACTCGCACCCCACCAGCGCCGCGCCTGCCGCCCGCGACTGCCCGACGCCTGGACGCTGGGCCCGCGCCAGGGGCGGCGACGCGGGGCAGCGGCAGGTGCCGGGAACCAGAGCGCACTCCCCACGCCCACCACCGGCTCCCGGCCAAGGACGTTTCCCAGACACCGACCCAATGGGGGGCACCGGTGATACCTGCATTCTGCGAGGCCGAGGCAGGAAGATCGCCTACTCCAGCCCCGCTTGTGCAGCTTAGCAAGATTCTGTCCAAAATAAAAAAATTTATAAAGTGCCAGGCACGAGGCTGAGCTGGAATGTCCTGGGTTCGATCCCTAGTACCTCAAAGAGAGGTAGAGGGACAGATTTGATGTGTAGGACTGTAATGTCTATCACTTGTCTACCCAACAGCTCATTCTACTCTTACCACGGCCCAGTGTGAGCCCCACAGACTGCAAGGATCCCACGCCCACACAGCTGGTCAGCTGAAGGTACAAACGCAACCCAGTTTCCAGCTCCCTGCACACTGGAGATGGAAGGAAGGGACTCTACCACTGAGCCACGCCCTTAATCTTTTCTTATTTCTAGTTAGTTTTGAGACAGAGTCCAACTAAGTAGCTCAAACTGTCCTCCAACTTGTGATCCTCCTGACTCAGCCTCCCAAGGACTACAGGTGTGCACCTCTGCGCCTGGCCCTAGCATCCTTCTATTCAACAAAACCTCACTTCCTGCCCACGGTGTGTAACCCCGCCTCGGCAAGCTCCTGCCCACCACACCGGGTCCCCTCCCTAGAGAAGCACAAGGGAGCCACTTGTCTGCACCAGGGCATCATCCAGACCCCAGTGGGCATGCGGGGCCCGCAGGAGACCTGAGGACCAGATCCCAAGGACGAGCTGATTGAGAGCTTGCTGTGGCACGGTGTGGACGGGGTGCTATCCCTGCAACGCCCATGAGGTCTACACCCCGAAACTCCAGCCAGAGAAGCGGGGAGACAGCTGCATCCCAGGTCGTGGATGGCTCCATCCTTCCCAGAGTGGACTTTGAGACCCAGGTGGAAGCCACAGAAAAGGCAGAGGGTGGGCAGGGGCAGCGGGAGATCAGATAAGGAAGAGGAAGCAGGCACCGGTGGACATGGGTGGGTGACCTTTGGGGCACCTGACTCATCTGCACCCACCGGCCCGGCCCCTTCACAGCAGCCCTGGAGGGGGAGCCACGGGCCGGGCCCTCCCCGCCCAGCTGTGGGACCCAGGCCATGGTGGGGATGCTGGCCAGCCCTGCTCATGGGTTCATGGGACAGCAAGTCCCAGACCCAGGTCTCCTGACTCCCAGCCTGGGCCACTGGCCACCACCCACAGCCCCTAGCCGGTCCCCAGCAAGGCCACTTCCAGCGCAGGCGCTGTGAGATGGGCTGGGGGTGGACGGTGGATGGTGGATGGGAGGGAACTGGGGACTCTCTGCGGACCCCAGAGTTGCACCTGCTGGTCGAGGGTGGGGTCAGAGAACAGAGGTGAACCTGCACCACCACAGAAGCGTCATCCCCTTCCTTCACCTCCGCAGACCTTTATGAGGGGCCAGCAGTAGACAGAATTGCCCTCAGGAGCTCAAGGCCCGGAAGGGACAGGAAGGCACAGCCTCCGAGACCCCAGGGAGTGCCTCCAGGGGAAGCAAATGACCACATTTGGCCCAAAAGAAATCAAAGTCTCCAACAAGTGTGCCGGCCTTCGGGGCACCATCTCTGCCCTCAGGCCTGCGCTGCCGGCTCAGGATCAGGTGAGCTGTGGCCAAGTCTTGGGGTCTCCACGGTACCGCTGCGGGTCACGGAGGGCCAAGGAGAAGAGACAGAGAGAGGCCGGTGCCACTGGTCACCCACCTGCACACCTCATATGCCGCCCAGCAAGGACTAGACCTGCTCCATTGCCCAGAGCCAGACGCTCGGCCCATCCCCGAGGACAGAGGACCTCAGTCCACCCCCTGCAGAGTGCAGCACTCCCTGGAGACATGGCAGCCACGCCGCCCGACAAACCCAGAGAGCCCACAGCCCAGGCATCACCCTGCCCTGCCAGGAGCTCAGAATCATGGGGGACAGAGCTGGGGGAGGAGGAAAGGAGACCCCAGAGGCATCAGTACCAAAGGTAACATGAGGACAGTGGCAGGACCCTGGTGTCAAGAAACCAGCAGTCAGATACAACCCGAGGTCAGGACAGCCTGTCCAGGATCAGTCACCGGGAGCTGCGGTACGCTGATCAGTGCAGTGACAGCACTGTGGTTACATGGTACACTCTTATTTCTTAGGAACAGACAGTGAAGTATTTGGAGGTAAAAAGATGCCACGTACATACACAGTCTACAGTAAAATTGTCCAGCAAAAAATAAACACACAAACACGAACAAACAAAAAAATCAGTGCAGCAAACCGAGGGAATAGAAACCATTTTGAAATATACGGGGCGGGCAGACGGGTGCTCTAAATGGTCCTCCGTCCCCTTCCCCAGCTGTACTCAGGCCTCGGTGGGGTCAAAGGTGAAGGCCGGACCCAGCCATGAAGTGCAGCTGCAGCCGCTACTGTCAGCATCATGGTCTCTGCAGCGGGTCAGCTCTCCCTTCTGTGGCCCGTCACCCTGTCTCAGCGTCCGGACGCAGGCACTGAGGACCTGGACACTGCTCTCCTGCAGGCGGGGGGAGCAGCTGGCCGCTGACCACGTGACAAGCAAAGGGATTTGCTAACCAAATATGCGCAGGTGTCTACCGCAGGCACCTGCCCCAGAGCTGAGATTTGTGCTCGCTGCCCCTTCCGGCGCTGCCCACCTGCAGCCAGAACACCTGCGGGCACTGTCCTTGCTGTGGGCCTGTGAGCCCCGCCCATCCCCCAGACAAACCCCTCCGACACGCCCCGGCCGGACCTGCCCAATCTTTCCCCTCCCACACCCCTCCTGTGCGGGACACGCACCCTCTAAGCAGGGGCCGGCACCCTCTAAGCAGGGGCCGGCCTGACCTTGCAGGCCTGCTGGGGGGCTGACATGAGCTAAGTGAGATCCGGGCTCTGCTCCCCTCCCCGCTCCCCACCCCCCTCCCAGGGACCCCCCACTCTAGGCAGGAAAGTCCAGAGAGCAGGGCTGGAGGGAGACGTGGGGGACTCCACGCCCAAGTGCAGGCGTCACAGAAACCCACAACCCTCTCCGCAGCTGAGAGCAGAGAGCTGATGTGTCCTCACTCCCCAACTAAAGTCTCTCCCCACCCCAGCCCCACAGCCACCGAGGGCCAAGCCAGGGAGGGGACACGGGGTCAGGCGTGCAGGGCGGGGAGCAGCAGTGAGGGCCAGCGCCAGCAGCAGGTTCTCAAGGCTCTCGGGGTCTCGGCCCCACGAGGGAAGCCAGCCGGGACTGGTTCTGCCTCTGCCACCTCCCCAGGGACCCCCACCACACCCCACCTGAGGGCAGACCCTCCACGGCATGGCACAGCGTCCGTCTCCACTCTTCTGCTGGTCCCCACTCTGGACCGCCATTCTCGGAGCGGAACTGCACACGAATCCAGGCCCAACACGAACCCCAGAGCCGCTCAAGTGAAAGATGGACCGGGCGCCACGAGACGCTGTGCGGCCACCAACAGAGGCAGGTCCCGGAGTAGGGTGGCTGGACAGGCTCATGTTTATCTGTGCCCGGCAAAGGCTACCAGGTCTACTCAGGGTGTTAACAGAAGTCACGGTGATATTACAGGTAATTTTTTATTTGAGTTTTTCAAGTTTGCTCTATAGACAAATTATTTTTTAATGAGAAAAAATGTATTATCTTTTTCAAAAACAGAGTTGCAGGATCAGGCTAAACGCCTGCCTTAGGCTACGGAAGTCAGACATCTCCTTGGGATGAAATCACGATGAAGTGAAAACCGGCCGTCTGTCTGAGACCTCCCTGTGGAATGTGGCCCGAGGGCAGGCCCTCCTCCGGAATTTCGAGCCTCCAGGGCTCCGGCTCCCGGGGGCCTTATGAACCCCTCTCAGCCCGCTGGCCAATGCGCAGAATAGAGCAAGAGGCACTTGGCCTTGATGACTGCTGGTCCCTGGTACTAAAACAGTCTGGCACACACGAGATGCTATGTACGCCTTTGCTGAATGACTCAATGAAGTCCGACGAGGGCAAAGAGAAGGCTCTCTGGGCCCATCGGCCAGCAGACCCGGTGGCGGCCTTCCTCGCAGCCTCAGCCTGAGAGGGCCCTGGTGCATAGCAACAACCTCGAACACGGACCTCCCCCAACGATGCTGCTGGTGGGGCTCATGTGGGTCTTGGGAGCTGGAGTTTCCAGGAAGATTCTCCAGGAGCCCCTGCGGCCTGGCCAGAGCACCCTCGGAAATGCACAAACTGGCTGGTACAGGGAGAAGGCCCACCCTGTCAGAGCACCCCCGAGTGAGGGGTGAACCTGAGGCAGACGCCCTTCCTGGACACCACACCTCCAGGCACCGGGCCCTGGGGACGTGGGCTTTCCCACATCGACCCCACATCCTGACCTCCAGGGTCCTCTCCCAGGAAGCAGATCAGGAGGAAGGGGGCCGGGAGCGCCAGGGGAGGAGGCTCAGCCTGAAGCCCAGAGGGCTGTGATGTCCAGCCCCTGAGTGAGGCCTCAGGGCAGTCTCAGACCACTTGTGAGGGTGGAGCCCCCCTGACCAGGGCCTGGAGCCAACCTTCAAGACAAATGTACCACACACCCCACCCCATTCCCTGTGGATCCGGGGACACCCCTGCAGGTACTCAAGAGCCATCTTCAGAGCCAGGCACGGTGGTGCAGGCCTGTAATCCCAGCACTCAGGAACCTGACGAGGCAGGAGGATCGCCGAGAGTTCAAGGCCAGCCTGAAGTACATTGGGAAACCCTGACTCCAAACACCCAATGAGCAATCTTCAGGGTCCCGACATGAAATCCCGAATAAGCCACCCTCTGTCCCTCTGGCCAGGTCCCCCGGGCCAGCCCGGAGCCTCATCCAATCCTCCCCCTCCTGCTGGCCCTGATGCAACGCTCCAGCCCTGCCTCTGCCGCCTCTACCTGGTCGGGGGGCGAGGCAGGGCCCTCACCACGCTTTCCTGCGCTTTCCTGCCCAGAACAGGCGTGGGCCTGCTTTCCTTGCCTGCCCTCCTCCAGACAGAGTTAATGTTCAATCTCCACTTGGCTGTAATTACCTGCGGCTCTAATTGGCCACCCCCGCTGTGCCGAGGAGCCTGCTGGAATCTGAAGGCCGCCAGCCTCCCCAGCCAGGCGCTGCCCTCCGACCTCCCCTGACCCAGCCCCTCTGCCCAGAGGCCTCCCCTCTCCTCGACAAACTCATCTCACGCTGTCCTTACTGGCACCTCCTGGCCACCAGCTCTGGGGACTGCACTGGTCTGGGAGCTCAGACTTCAGCCTCCAAGGATCAAGCCCATGGGCTCCAACGGCCCCAAGGAAGGAATCAGGGACCAGGGTTAAGAGGGAGACATAGCCAGGCGTGGTGGCGCATGCCTGTCATCCCAGCACTCTAGAAGGCTGAGGCAGGAGGACTGCAAATTCAAATCCAGCCTGGGCAACTTAGTGACTTAATGAGACCCTGTCTCAAAATTTAAAAAGGGTTGGGAATGCAGCTCAGTGCAAAAGCCCTGCCTTCAATCCCCAGTACTGAAATTTTTTTTTTTAAATTAAGGAAATGGAGATGGATTTTGGACAGGACACAGCAGAATGCGTGTCACACTTGGGCCAGACAAACCCCTGGGGACTTATTAGAAAGCAGATGTAGATCAGCAGGACCGAGCCTGTGGGCGTCTGTGTGGTACCAGGTTTCTAAGGATGCTGGAGCTGCAGGGCTGAGGGCTGCATTCAGATATCCGAGTTCTGGGAGGGCAGACACCTGGCATCCTTGTTCACCACTGAGTCCCCAGCACCCAGAGCAACGCCATCCCCGATGGGTGCTGAGGGTGGGACCCGTGTCATTCATGGTTAATTCTGGCAAAGTGCCCAGCACTGGATGGGCCCACAGGGAAGGGGTAGCCCCAGAGCGAGGTTGTGTGGAGCAGTTTGAAGGCCCGGACCCAAAAGGATTAATTCTGCTAGTGCTGTCCAGGCACAGAGCTGATCTGACCCCAGGCTGCAGAGGGTGGGACAGATTTACTCAGGTGGAGACTGGCAGAGAAAGGTGAGAGCAAAGGTAAAGAGACCAAGCAAGGGACAGGGTCCAGGAACTGCACCTGGGCCTCAGGTACGCACAGCCCAGGAGAGGACAGCAGGATTAAGTCGGGGCCTACACAGTCCAGCCTGGAGTGCTGGGCTGTGGGGTGGGGGCCTCTGCCAGGAGGGGACCTGGGGCAGACGAGTGCTCAGAGGTCACAGCACCTGCTCGGATCCCTGCAGGGAGGCAGCAGTGCCTGGGACAGGGAGGGGTGGCCCAGGAGGAGGTCAGGTCAGGGAACCATGACGCTTCCCTCAACTCTGTTGAAGCTCACACATGCCCCAGAAACACCCACCGAACCACCCACCATGGGCCCAACCCCCAGCAGGCACCAAGCAAGCAGAAGCAGGCGACCCCGCCTCTCCCACTGGCACTCCTCCCCAGCGACAGTGACCAGTGACGCGGAGGGTTGCTGGTGCACCCCGTGCTGGCCAGCCTCCCTGAAGCTGGGCCCTGCTTGATGCTCTCTTAGGGAGGCCTGCCCAGATGTTGGCCCAGATGTGCACCCTCTCTCACAGGGGAAATTGAGTCCAGCAGGGGGAGGCAGGAATCCCAATCTGAACACAAGGAACAGGAGGAACAGGAGTGCCGGAGGGTGGAGAGATAAGGATCGGGAAATCCTGGAATTCCCAGTCAGAGCCCCCTGGCAGAGTGGCCAACAGGGATTCCTCTCCCTCCAGGATTCCAACAGCCATGGAGAGACTGGAACCAGGTGACCCCAGCTTCCAGGCCCAGGGTGAGCCAGCACTGACCGCCCGAGCCTCCCAGAGGAGGCGGCTTGGGGTCCTCAGAGGAGGCTGGTTTACCCCTAAAGTGGAGCTGGGTGTGGCTGGGAGGATGTTCTAATTGAACACAGGCCCCTAAACTGGAAATAGGATGGGGGGTTGCACACCTGTAATCCTAGCTGAGGCAGGAAGGGGGCTGAGGCAGGAAGGTGACCCTGAGTTCAAGGCCAGCCTGGGTTACATAAGCCAGCCTGAGCTACACAGCCAGACCCTGTTTCAAAAGAAAAGAAAATAGGACAAAAGGGGCACGTTGCCCCTGGGCTGGGCCAGAGAGGTGGAGAAGCCACTCTACCCCACCTCCAGTGACTCCCCCAACCACTCCTCCCAAAAGAAACACCTGCTCTGCCTAATTCTGCTCTGCACTATTCCTGCTACCGGCCCTGTCTAGGGACACTGATTCCCCCGTTTATCCAGCCCACACCCTGGGGGTGGCGGCCAGAATTAATTAATGTTTGTACAGGCCTCGGAAGAACCTGGGACCTGAGACCCAGGGGCGCCAGATGAACCGCTCAGGAAATTGACCGGCAGAGGCTGGGAGTGGGGCTGGCAAGAGGGGGCCGCAGAGGGAGAAGGCGCGACCCCGCCCAAGGCGCCAGGGGCGGGTAACCGGAGGGGGATTCCCGGCCCCAGCCCGGCAGGCCCCAGGCCGATGCCCCTCACTCAGGCCCGGCGCCCAGCCGCGGCCCCGCCACCTGCAGGTGGAGGAAGTCGCTGCCCCCTCCGAAGGCAGGTGC
Source organism: Hystrix cristata (assembly GCA_004026905.1). Classification (NCBI taxonomy): domain Eukaryota; kingdom Metazoa; phylum Chordata; class Mammalia; order Rodentia; family Hystricidae; genus Hystrix; species Hystrix cristata. The sequence goes on from PVJO010001875.1 coordinate 65,566, forward strand.
GCACCGAGGCTGCCCGAGGGTGGAGGCTCGGCCCGGGCGCCTCTGCCAACCCGCGGGGCGCCGACTCCTACCTGGACAAACACTCCACTTCCTCTCTCCGAACTCCGGAGAGCGCCTTCCCTCGCTCCCGGGCCGGGACGGCCAGGTCCCCGTCGAGGGCCCGGCGACAGGACGCGCGCCAGCCGGCCCCCTCCCGCCCGCGCCCGGCCCGGCGCTCACCCCAAAGTGCTGATGAAGCCGTTGACCGAGCCCTCGGCGTACAGGGAGACGATGTCCCCGATGTGCAGGAAGCTGGACATCTCGCTCATGGCTGCGGCCCTCCGGGCCCGGCGCGGCGGGGCGTCCTGGAGCGCGGCGCTGGGACCGCGGCGGCCGCGGCCGGGGCGGGCTGGCGCCACCCGCGGGGCGAAGGCGCGGCGCGGCCCGCGGCCGGACAGGAGGTGCCCGAGTCTCGGCGCCCGCCGCCCGCCCGGCCGGCCCGCGCGTACCTGCGGCGGCGCGAGCAGGAAGTCTGGGCCGCCGCGCACTCGTGCAGAGCCCGCCCGGGAGGCGGGGACGCCACGCCCGCCCCCCCGCGCCGCCGGCACCCACGTGCGCCGACCCGGCCTCCCCGCGCCGACGGCCGCCCCGGCCCGGAGAGGCTCCGCGCGCTCGGAGCGCCCCGGGGGCCGGCCGGCGGGCGGCGGGGAGCCGGCGCCCGCGCCCTCCGAAGGGGCCCCGACGCCGCCCGGGGCGCCCTGGCCGCGGCCACCGCGCCCGGCTGAGCCGCCTCGCCCTGGGGACGCGCTCGTCCCTGGGCAGCGCGGATCGGGGTGCATTTTGCTCCACGTGGAAAGTCTCCCCAGGGTACGACAGAGAGCGCGAGGCTCGGAGGGGAAATGGAGCGATGGGTGGGTTTTGTTTTTCTCTCCGCATTCCTGTGTACAAAGAGATCCAACTTCTGAATCAGTTCAGCCGCTCCCTCTCCAGGAGTTGGCTCCAAACACTCGGCTCCTTCCGTCTTTCCTTAGGGGGGAAAAAGTTCGGTGAGGAGGAGAAAATCACCCTTGCTGGTTAACGGCGCGCCCAAGCGCAGGGCAGGTCCGCTGGCCCCCGGAGGAACCAGCCCGCGGCGCCCCGCAGACCCGCGCGCTCCTGCGCTCACCGCGGCCCGCTGCCTACTTTCAGTTCTGCGCGCGGGGGCTCCGTGTTTGTTTCCTCGTGCTTTTGGGAACTGAGTGCCCACTACCACCCCAACCCGACACATTCGCTCCCGTGGGAGCCCCTCACTTCCGGGGGCTTGAGGGGGCGTTCGTCCCTGGGAGAAAGGAAGGAGGGGACCTGAGACAGAAGCAGGAAGAAGAGCGACCCGGCGAGGGGAGGAGCAGAGTCTGGGGTGTGGCTTTTCACGGCCCCTGCACATGGGAGGGGCCGAAACCCCAGGACTGCGGAGTCCCGCCTTGGACAGTTTCCCCCCAAGGCCCCCTGAAACCAGTAAGTTTCACATCAAACCAGTCCACACCTCCTCTGTTATGTCTGCCAAACAATGGTTTCACCGAACAATACTTAGCCCGTGACCTGTGACGCACGGGTGTTTTCTACGCGTTTCAGTTGTGCCGTTTTAATGTTGGTTGGAACCCACGAAATTGCTTGCTGCGAGATGCATCAAATGAGTTGTAAACTGCAATTTGGGAAGGCTATCCAGTCTACTCCGCCAAAAAGAGGTGACGGAAGCCCAGAGAAGGAGGCCGAACCCTGAGGTCACACAGCAGGCCCCTGACAGCCCTGACCTAGCCCAGCACCTCAGTCCCTGGGCCCCACCGGGAGAGCCAGCCCCCGGGGTCCAGCTCCCCCGGAGTCAGGCGTCCCCTTCCTCCCCGGGGTCAGAAAGGGAAAGCGTTCTTTGCGTCCCGGCGTTTGCAGATGTCTACTGTGCACCTGGCCTCTGCCTGCCGGCATCAGGCTCTGATGGAGCGCCCGGCTGGGGCCTAATGGCGTTTCTCCTTTGCCAGAGGAGGCTGTCGGCGATCGTGCCTCCCTTGCCCAGCCATGTCTGCGGGTCTGTGTCCTTCGTCCCTGGGATTCAGCTCCATGGCTCCAGGACCCAGCGAGGTCCCACACCCAGGAAGTGGAGGTCAGTGAGCTCGGGACCCAGGCGCCCCTCCCATGGCGTGGGCGGCTGTGCCCCTGTGTCACCCAGCAGGAGTGGGGCATGCCGCCCTGAGCAGTCCCAGGAGGGTTACTGCCGCCACCTCCTGCCACACACACTGCTGCTGGGCGTTCTTCCGGAACACCAGGTCTTGTTCCAGGCCCAGGCACCTGTTTCTCCCAGTTCCACTGGGAGCTCTGTTAGCCATCGATCTAGGTTTGGAGCTAGAGTTTAAGAAAAGTTTCAAGCTGGGTGCAGTGCTGTATACCTGTAATCCCAGCACTAAGGGAAGCTGAGGTAGGAGGAATGCAAGTCTCAGCCCTTGATAACGACTTACCCCAAGAAAAAAAGATAATGACTTACCGAGATGATAGCAAAATAAAAAAGGGCTCAGTCTGAAGGCCCCAAGTTCAGTCCCAGCACCGCCAAGAATAATAATAAAAATAAAATAAAGCTTGCTTCTCTAAAGTACTGGAACACTGACTTTTAGGCATTAACATTTTGAGAAATAATAAATTGCACTGGGGATGTTGCTCGCAGTAGAGGGCTCGCTAGTGAGCTCAAAGCCCTGGCTTCCATCCTCACCAGTGCAAAGAGAGAGAGAGAAATCAAAATTGTAAAGACTGCCCTGTACCTTCCCTCCAGCTCGGTCAAGTACTTGTGTTTTGTAAAATTTGTTTCCAATATTTTAAAAGAACTGAATCTTAACAATTCAACTGAAGTTGCTTGTGTGTCCTCCAACCGCGCCCCTCCCTGTCCCTGCAGGGGCAGCCAGTAGCCTTCGAATGCTGACTGAGGCCCATTGGTGGGTCATGAAGTAGCTGCGTGGGTGAAGATCGGCATTTTATTAGGGTAACTTTTTTTTTCAGTACTGGAGATTGAACCAAGGGCCTTTGCAGTGAGCTATAGCCCCAACTCCTTTATTTATTTAGAAACAAGGTCTTGCTAAGTCAATACATTGGCCAAGCAAGGCTCGAACTTCCAATCCTCCTGCCTCAGCCTCCCAGAGTCCTGAGATTACAGGCCTGTGCCGCCATGCTCAGCCCCATCAGGGTAACTATGGAGGTAAAAGTTGTCCATCTTCAGTGTGTGATGCTTGTGTTTCTGGGTCACAGTGTAGCTCTTTATTGAGGGTACCTGTCAAAAGCTAGAATAACCCTGCTGGAAGCCAGGCGTGGTGGCATATGCCTGTAACCCCAGCACTCGGGAGGCTGAGGCAGGAGGATCACTGTGAGTTCCAGGCTAGCTTGGGCTACATAGCAAGACCCTATCTCAAATATCCCTCCCAGGGGCTGGGGATTTAGCTCAGTAGTTAGAGTGTTTGCCTTGCAAGCACAAGGCCCTGAGTTTGATCCCCGGCACCACAAAAAAATAAATAAAATAAATTTAAAACAGTGCTCAAATATCCCTCTCCCACCAAAAAAAAAAAAAGAAAAGAAACTCCTGTAGAATAAAAGAAAGTAGAATTTCTGGATTATAAGGCCCTGCCTAGGAGATGTGAAATTATTCTCTGGCCACCCTCACAGCATTAGGATTATCCGACTTTTTAACACAAGATTATTCCCTATCCCTCCATAGGAGGACAACATATCGGGGGCCAGCCTGGGTGGCGCTCATCTGTCTCCTTCTAGGCTCCCCGGTAGCCTGTGAGCTCCAGATAGAGGGGACGGTGTCCACACCACTGTGTCCACAGGCACATAGTAAGTGCCCAGTACATGTACGTGGATGGTGACCTGTGGAGAAGAAAGAGAGTAGGAAAGAACATAAATCACACCAGGCAATGAACACTCGAGGAGACAGGTGGGGGAGCACAGCTCGGGGGCCTGGGACCCCTGGGGAGGGTGAGGCGCTTGCGGGATGCTCCAAGGAGTTGGGAGAACCAAGGCCCACCTCTCCTGTGTGTCGGGTGAGACGCTGCTAAACCCAGACCAAGTTCAGAGCCAGGAGGAAGTCACTACCCTCACCATGGCAACTGGTCTGTCTGGCGCAGGTCTGGACCCCAGTGGCTGGGTGTCTCCCGGCCCATGTCCCAGGGGGGCCTCTCCCAAAGGGAAAGCCTAGACCCAGGACTCCCAGAAGGTCGGACCCGAGGGACAGCGATTAGATGGCAGCGTTACTCTACAACTTGTGTCTTTAAAACTTTTCAGTTTCACACAACGTAGATGCATAACCACAACCAAAAATAAATAAAGATCACAGGACATGGTGACAGACACCTAGAGTCCTAGTACTCTGGGAGGCTGAGGCACGAAGGATGCAAATTCAAGCCCAGCCTGGAGAACTTAGGGACTTAGTGAGACCTTCTATCAAAATAAAACAAATAATTTTAAAAGGGCTGGGGATGTAGCTTGGTGTGAAGGCTATAGGTTCAATCCTCAGTCCCTAAATAAATAATAAGTTCACACATCGTCCCCAAGCTCCAAGTCCCAGCCAGGAGGCCCCAGGAACCCAGCTCCTGCCTTCTCTGGCCACCCTCGGCCGAGAAGGGGAGGGTGGCCGTGGTGGGTCTGGACTCAGAAGGGGACCAGGGCCAGGAGGGGAGGCGGAGCCTGCAGAAGGTCTGACTCTGCCACAGCCACCCCGTCGGGAGGGAGCCGGTGGGGCCGTGGTTCCCAGATGATCCCTTCCTCATGCGTCAGCCACTCGGCCGGGCATCAGCCAGTGAGCGTGTGCAGGGTGCCTGCCTGGGAGCCTGCGTGACACACCCTCCGTCACACTCGCTCACACTCACTCACACGTGGAGACTGCCCTCAGCCAAGAGGGAAGCCAAGAAAGGAGCCAGACCAGTGTTTTCCTTCAGCTCCACCCCATTCGGCATCTATTCAGTTCGGGCCTTTGCTCACCCGAGGGACTGGAGGGGACACAGCCCGGCCACGTGGGCTTGTCCCGTAAAGCAAGAGATAAACGCACAGTGGGGTGTGGTGGCACCCGCCTGTGATCCAGCACTTGGGAGGCTGAGGCAGGAGGATTGCTGTGAATCGGAAGCCAGGCTGGGTTCCATAGTGAGACCTTGTTTCAAAACAAAACAAACAAAAATGAAAAAGCAAGTCCTGGAGCAGGATCACCAGAGTCCCAGCTCCAACCACCCCCTGGACGGACAGACAAGCTGCCAGCCTTTCTGAACCTCAGTTTCCCTGTGTGGGAAATGAGAATGTAGAACAGCATCCAGGAGGGCCTGGCAGGAAACGGGCCGCATGCACCCCATAGGCGACTGAGGAGAAGCGGCTGCCACACAGAGGCGCAAGCAAACGAGAATCAAGTATGGGACGTTGGTTCCCACCGAGCATGCGTGGGACGGGCGTGCCTTACTGCTTTTTCTTCACCACCCCCACACAGTGTCCTGCCCCGTGGCCCAGGCTGGTCGCGAACTCCCGGGCTTAGGCAGCCCTTCACAGCAGAACATTTGACCAAGATGTCCACACATCAGACTCCCAGTCCCTGCCCAGCTGAACAAGCAATCCCTGTGTGCCTGTCACACCCACGGGCCGGATGGCCGGGATGGTGGTGAGGACGAGGCCAGGCCGAGCTGCAGATACTGCCCCCCCAGTGCGGAGCCAGAGTCGGGAGGCCGGGAGGGCCCAGGAGGCTGCCTGTGTTCACATGGCCTCTGAGGTCCCTTGGCCCGATGCCAGATGGGCACCTTGGCAGGCATTCCCTCTCCAGATCTGCTTGTGCCAGGCCCGGGCGCCCCGCCTGCCGAGCAGAGGGTGGGGGCGCAGGGCAGGAGCACCCAGGGCAGGCCGGGCGCGGCTTTGTCTGCAAGATGCAAGGCTGACGTCGGGTCCACCTACCTGGGCCGGCCCAGCCTCCTGCCGTGCCTCACACCTCCTTGGCGGGACTGGGGCCCTGGGCAGCAGGCCGGCCCCGAGCAGCTCAAATAGAGGCTGCACCCGCCAGTGGGGCCCTGCTCCAGCCCGGGTTGGCAGCGCCTTCTGGATGGTGGTGAAGGGAGAGGTCGGGCGCTGAGGGCGTGCCGTGCATGACCCTCTAGGGCAGGAAGGGGTCACGGGGGAGCGGGCGGGAGAGAAAGGCCTGCTGTTTGCCCGGACGGGCAGACACTGGGCCCTTGTCCCGGCCGGAGGGGGAGGCTGCGAGCCAGATGCACTGCGCGGCCGGCCTCTTCCTCCCACACCCCGCCAGCTCCAGCTGTCTGAGGGGAACAGAATGGGGCCTGCTGAGGCCTGGTGGGGTGCAGCCCCTGCCCCGGCCAGACACCAGGACCGCGTGGTGGCACACACCTGTAATCCCAGCACTCGGGAGGCTGAGGCGTCTGAGTAAAACGCAGCAAATCTCTGCAAGAAATGAAAAAACAAAAGAACCCTGCTGGGAGGGAACCCAACAGTCTGGTGAGAGCTGTCATCGGCCACTTGACAGAGGCTTTTTGAGTCTGTGCTGTGTGCCAGCCACTCTGGAAGGTGTTGGGGTGCAATAGTGACCCCCAAATAGACACACTCTGCCCTCCTGGAATTCACATTCCAGTGCAGATCAGAATCATTGCCTAAATCACACTGTGACTTTGCTGCGTGCTGTGGAAGATGGGTGTCAAGCTCTCCTAAAGAGGCTGAGGCAGGGAGGGGTCCAGGGGGAAGCCCGGGGAGCTCCCTGAGAAAACAATGTTCCGCTGACATGCCAGGGAGATGACAGACTGTGCAAAGGCCCTGTGGCGGAAGGACGTCAGGAATCTGCCCAGAAAGGACCAAGCACTGTAGCTGGACAGAGCGGGGGCTGAGGTCAGGCAGGGCTTGTAGCCACGAGGTGGGCGTGGTCTTCGGAGGGGCTGGGCTGGGTGTGAGGAGGGAGCAGGCCGAGAGAGACCAGCAGAATCAGGAGGAGCCTTGACATCGTGGGCTGTCCACCTGGACCACAGGGCGATCCTGAGGTCCTGGGCCCCCGCAGCTGCCCAGTCCCTCCCAGGTCAGGACTGGGTACCGGGCTAAGTGTGTGGGGGCGGGTGCCACCTTCAGCTCCACCGTGCCCAGGCTGGGCAGGGCTCCCGATCGCAATTCCTACCAGAGCTCCTGCCCCGTGCTTTCCAGCTGTCTGTCTGCTGCTCCTTTTCCATCCCTACGAGGGGCGATCAAGATATATTGGACGCTTCCATTTTGAAAGTCTATTAGCATAAAAAACACATTGCCATGAATCCCCCTCAGAACACTTGCTCTGGGTCCCAGGGCCCAGATCCCATCGTTTCTGCTTCTTCCTGACGCAGTTCTGCACTTCCTCTTTCCTGGGTGTCTTTGCAAGGTGTGATCAAAAATATGGTGCCACCCAAGGGAAAGGCGGATTCAGAAAACCATGACAGTGTGCCCTCGTCCCCTGAGCCATCAGATCCTACAGTGTGCGGCTTCTGGCTCCGGCCCAAACACTCTGCCTGCTCAGCACGCGCGTCCAGGGATCAACAGACCGGACCCACCTCGGCCGTCTTGCCCGGCCCTCCCCTCCCAGCCAGAGCAGTGTCACTGTGCGAGGTGCTCAGAGGACCAAAAGCACCCCGGTTGCTGTGTTCACCAGCCCCGGCCAGCTCCTGAGCCCCGCAGGCCTCTAACCAGCCCAGATTGGGCTGCTTCTTCCTTCCGATGGCACTCGCCATTGTCCTACCCTCTTTCCAAATAGAGCCACTCCCAGGAGAGACCCGGCACATTCTTGGCCCTCTGGGTCTGTCCAGGGCTGGCAGGGGAGCAGAGAGCAGGGTCCGCAGGCACCTGGGAAGGATTCTGAAAGGGGGCACAGTGGTGGTGCCCGGATCCCAGCCCTTGGGAGGCTGAGGCAGGAGGATTGCTGCGAGTTCAAGGGGCCCAGGATGGCTGACAGGAAGGTATGCAGTGGACGTACCTGCATGCAGCTCCCTGGCTTCATGGTCACCGCCCACCTCTCCTGGCACCTTCTCCACGATGCCCTCCAGCCACCTCCCTCTGAGCGACAGGGCCACCCAGGTGTCACTGCTGGGGCCAGGGAGGTGCCCAGCCGGGCCCGGGCGTGCGGCCATCAACTGCACCTGCTCGGCAGCTCCCAGGGGTCCTGGTGGCCGGAGTGTTGCACACGCCCCGTCCACACGCGCCCCGGGCCACCCTGGGGGGACACGGATGCCCCGAGTGGCAAAGACCCGGGACGCTGGCGCTTTCTGTGTCTCAGTGGCCCACGGAGGAAAAACTGTTCAGGCCCTGCCCCAAAAGCACATTCTGGCCTGGCCCCAGTGACCGAAGAAGCCTGTAAAACATAAACCACATCAGGTCACCCCATACTCTGATAAAGGCAACCCCAAAACCCCTGATCAGCAAAGCACACCCGCTCGCTTCCCCTGCACCTCCACTCCCACCCCCTCTCCTGCCTGTCAGCCAGCATTGCCCACACCTGCCCCAGGACATTTGCACCTGCCCCTCCTGCCCCATGCCCCAGGGGTACCACAGCCCCTCCCTCCTTTGGCCTCCACCCACATCTCCCCCAGGACCCCACATCACCTCCTCCAACGCTGCTCTTCCTCTGTCTAAGCAGTGTCCTTGGCCCTGTCCCCTCGCCAGCCTCCTCTCCTCCCAGGACCCTGACACAGCTCTGTTTATTGTTTCCGGTCAGCAGTCATTGAAACTCCCCCACGGTGGACGTTTTTATGTGGGCTGGAGGAGCAGCTTAAGAAATTTTTGTCCCATGGATTCTGAGAGCATTCTGCGAGCCAAGCAAGCCAAGCAGCCACCTGCCCGCCTGCCTTTCTTTCTTTCTTTCCTCCTCTTTCTGTCTCTTTCTTTGTCTTGTTTCTCTTTGTTTTTGCCGCAGCTCGGGTGTGTGAGCAAGGCGTCACGTGTGCCAGGCCAGCGCTCTACCGCTGAGCTGCACCCCAGCCCGCTTTAAAATGTTACTTTGAGAGGTCTCCCAGGCCGCCTCCCAACACGCAGCCCTCCTGTCTCAGCTTGCCAGGCAGCCCTCTGTTCAAACTGCCGGGGCCCTGCACTCGCCCACATCACACATGTGGACACTGACGCTGAGAGGCGGGCGCATGCGCAGTCCGGCGGGTGGAGCGGGCCCGGCTCTGTCTCTCTGCTCTGCAGCCATCTCCCCAGCGGCCATGCTGCAGCTGGCTTTGCTGCCCGCCCAGAAGGGGGGGTCCTGGGCATCATCTCCAGAGGCCAGAGGTCCCCAGAGGGCTCATCTTTGACCCTGCGCAAGGTCTTACTGTGTAGTCCGGCCTGGCCTTGAGCGCGCAGCAACCCTCCAGCCTCCCCCTCCCAGGTGCTAGGATTACAGGGATGAGACACCGTGCCCCGCTTTTTGTTTCTGTTTCTGTTTTCCTTCCTTCACAGGACAACTTGGCCAAGGTGATATGGTGAGAGACACACAGGGACACAGAAGCAACGGCAAGTCAGGTGTGGGACACCCTCTAATCCCAGCACTCTGGGAGGCTGAGGCAAGAGGGTCCCAAATTCAAGCCCAGCCCGGGAAATTTAGCAGTTTAACCAGACTCTGTCTCCAAGCCAAAAAAATAAAGTGTTTGAGGATGTAGTTCAGTGCAAAAGCTGTGGCTTCCATCCTCAATACAAGGAAGAAGGAGGGAGAGAAGAGAGAGAGGGAGGGAGGCAGGGAGAAAACTAGCGCGCCACAGAGACGGGCAGGTCCTGTCCCAATGACCTCGTGGGTCTGACCAGGGCTGCTGTCACCAGCTTGGCCCTCTGGAGGTCACACCCCAACACCAGGCTGCCCCACAGACTGGGATGGGAGCCCCTGGCCCTGAGGCGGCTGAGGACCCTGGTGCATGTGGAGCACAAAGGCCCGGCCGGCGCCCGGCACCTGGACCGCAGGTCCCGTCCGGTCCCCAGTGAGGGTGCAGCCCTCCTGAGAAGCCCTTCAGACCCGCCCAGGCCCTGCGCCCTGGAGCTCACCCACAGGGCTCGGAACTCTGGCCAGACAGGAGAGCGAGAGCTGAAAGAGGCGCCAGGCTTCGGGCCCTGGGGTCCGACACCGGCCGGGCACCCAGGAGACCCTCAAGGTCTCACCCTCCCTGCAGCCCCCGCTGCGGGAGGAAACGGTTCCCAGGGCCTTCCGGGCGCAGGTGAGTCACACAGTCACACGGCAGCCTCTGGTGACTCAGAGCCAGTGCTGAGGCCCTTCCACCAGCCCCGGCCCAGACTCTGAGTCAGGGACCCGAGGCTCGGCGGGCCGGGAACCAGCTGCTCCACTGACCCGCCCGCCCCACCCGTGTGGCTGCAGGGCCAGCATCTGGCGGGCAGCTGCTGTCACCAGTCCCGGCGATGGGCGATTGTTCATGCGGCCGCAGCGTTCTGAGGTTGAGCTTCAGCTCCGCGGCAGGCCCCAGGCCGAAGGGGAGAAACAGGTCTGCCGACAGCACCTCCTGCCGTCCAAACCGCCGGCCTCCGGCCCATCTGATCGGGAAGCCGGGCTGGCGACCTGCACCACAGGCAGCCCCAACCCCTTCGCTTCTGGGATTAGGCAGCACCGGACGCCCCAGATGCCGGATCTCTCCCGAGGACACACAGCGCCCCTCTGTCCTCCCTGACCAGGGTCCCGAGGTGCCAGGCAGCCCGCCTGCACCGGCCCCCGCGACGCTCCCTTGCCCACCCCCTGCCCGTCCTCAAAGTCGTCCCTACTTCCCCGGGCCCCTTTCCTGGCTTTGTCCCTGAGCTGGCCGGGCGGGAACTTCCTGCTGGAGAATTCCCGGATCCTCCCCTGGAGGCCACGGCCTGGCCCAGGAGCCCAGGGAGGGGTGTCCTCTGCACCCCCAGCTCAGGCCACCTGCCGCAGCCCTGCTCTGCAGACGGGAAGACACGGTTCATCCCAAGACCACCGGCCCGAGGGGCCCCCTTCGTGCCCTGGAAAGAGACCTCTGTGTCCCGTGGGGTCTGGGGCAGAGCAGGGTGGCCAGCACAGGGTCGCTCAGCACAGGGCCATCCCGCCCACCTCCTCAGGAGCAGACCCCTGCAGAGACTGGCATCCAGCCCACCTTTCCCAGACCCCCGCATGCCCCAGCTCCACCAACCCCGAGCTGCCCCCTCCCACAGGGAAGGGCCCCTCCTCCAGCTCGGGGCCCTGTAAGAGGCACCCAGCGAGCCCACCCCGCCCTGTCCTGGACACCGCCCCAAGGGGGCCACACCTGCCCCCAGCCAGGGCCCCGCCCCAGGCCCCAAAGCGGGGTGTCCACCCAGCCTGGTGTCCCTGGGGGCAGAGGAGCCAGTGTGGGTGATGAGGTCAGGACCCAGAGACCTCGGCAGGAGGGAGGCGCCCGGGTGCAGCCCCAAGTCCCACCCAGACACCCCAGGGCCCCCACTGCTGCTCAGGCTCCCCAGGACCCTGCACCCTGGGACGGCAGGCTTGCTCGGGTGGTTCTGCGGGGGCAAGGACAGACCCCGAGATCAGAACCCCTCATGTGAAAAGCCACAAGTGGTGGACCCTGCATGGAATGGGAGCTCATGGGAGTTAGGGGTGAGGGGACACCGGGCTCCTGTGACCCCGAGGGGGGCAGGCTGAGGATGACAAGAAGGATGCCCTCAGGCCCTCAGCCACGTGTCTCCCACAGTCAGCACCCCGGCCCGTGAGGCGCACTGTGATCACCCCAACACTGCCGGCTCTTGACGGTCAACAGGACACTGACTCTGGGTCCATCCCTGCTGCCCTTTCCACAGGGAGAGACACTGAGACTCAGATTCAGTCACCAACCACGTCCATGCAGGAACGGGGCTCCGAGTCAACACCGTGGCCTCTGAACTCAAGCTCGGCCACTCTGCAAACGACAGCAGCTGTGAGGGAAAAGCATGAGACAGAAGGGTGGGAATCAACTCCAAGGCACACGGACTGGCTTTTCAACAACGGATCCATCTACACCTGGAGAGAGGCTGAGCTGGCCCAACCCCGGGTCGCCGCAGGGCCTCTGTGCCGCTGGGAGCTGTGTGATCGGGGACAGAACAGGACACTGTGCTGACAGCAGCCTCGACCCGTCCTCCTCGCACAGGCGCGGGGAGGGGGCCTTGCCCAGGGCCACCCAGCAAGCGAACCGCAGAGATGACTTAAAAATGGGCATCGTAGCTGGGCGTGACGATGCACACCTGTGATCACAGCGCTCCGGGATCACAAGTTCAAGCCCAGCCTGGACCACTTAGCAACTTGGCCAGACCCTATGGCCAAAAACATGAGGGCAGGGCATGAAGCTCAGTGCAAAGGCCCTGGGCTCGATCCCAGTACCACTGAAACACAAAACAACAGTGACAAAGACCAGCATCAAGCCTCTGGATTGAGAAACACCTGATGGAGCTCTGTGTGTGTGTGTGTGTGTGTGTGTGTGTGTGTGTGTGTGTGCGCACGGGACCAGGGTCCTGAACCTAGAAATACCAGGACTGAGGAGGGACAGTGCAGACCATGCCCAGGGAGTGGGCAGGACCCGAGGAGGGGCGCCCAGGCCCAGCCTGGCCCTTGCCCGTGCAGGCACCTGCCTGGCCACCTGGCCACCTCCTCCTGGGTGGTCTCTGGCCTCCCTAGCTGCCCACCTTCCAGAAGCCGGCGCTCTGAGAACCGCCAGAGGTGTCTTCAATTCTGATTCCCCAAAACCTGAGCACCAGGGAGATGGGCACACACGGGACATTGTGAAATACATCTTTGGTCTCATCGTGCTTCCTCGCCCCAGCTCCTAAATTTCTTCAGTCTGCAAAGCTGAGTGTCTTCCAGCCCACGGCAGCTTCCAGATGGGGCTGGGGTCACCAGAGAGACTTGGGCATGAGTAGAGGGCTGTGAGGTGCAGCCTGGCCCTCCAAGCTCTACAGAGAGGGAGGGTCTGGGTAATCGGTCCCCTATAACCAGCGATGCAGGCATTATACTCACAGTCTCCATAAAAAACAAAAAGGTGAGCTGGGCATAGTGGTGCACACCTATAATCCCAGTACTCTGGGAGGCTGAGGCAGCAAATTCCCAAATTAGGGCCTAGCCAGGGGAATTTAGTGACTTAGCAAGAACCTGTCTCAAAATAAAAAAAAATAAAATCGGAGCTGGGGATTTAGCTCAGTGGTAGAGCACTTGCCTGGCAAGAACAAGGCCTTGAGTTCGATCCCCAGCACCACACACACACACACACACACACACACACACACACATTAAAAAGGGTTTGGGGACGTAACTTAGTACAAAGGCCTGGTACTGTATGCATGTATTTATTTATTTATTGAGACAAGGTCTTGTCTTGCTATGGCATCCAGGCTAGCCTTGAACTCACAGCCATCCTCCTGCCTCGGTCTCAAAAGTAGCGGGATTACAGGTGTGCACCACCACACCCAGCAGCCCTGGTACCACAAAAACAAAAGCAAAACAAAACAAAGCAAAATCAAAAAAGACCAATACAAAAAGATGGAGCTGAGAGAACTTTAGGGTAGCTGGACGGGTACAGTGGACAAGAGAGGGTGAGGGCAGGAAATCCCCATGTACCTCCCCATCTGTATCCTCTGCGATGCCCTTTATACGACACTGGTGAGGCCAAGTGTGGTGGTGCATGCCTATAATCTCAGCACTCAGGAGGCTGAGGCAGGAGGATCGCCTGAGTTTGAGGATAGCCTGACTACATAGTGAGTTCAAGGCCAGCCTGAGGTTCAAGGCCAGACCCTGTCTCAAAAACCAAATTAATTCATTAATTAGTCATGTAATTAAAGAAAATAAAGATGGCCGGGGATTTAGCTCAGTGGTCAGAGTGCTTGCCTTGCAAGCATGAGGCCCTGAGTTCAATCCCCGGTACCAAAAAAAAAAAAAAAAGAAAGAAAGAAAATAAAGGAGGACCTCGAAGCTGCCGCCCTGTGGCCGCACTGAGCAAGCCCCTGTCTCTCTTCACCTCGCCTGGCGCTAGATTCCCCAGGCCGCGGTGGGTGGCCTCCAACTTGCAATCCTCCTGCCTCAGCCTCCTGACAGCCCAGCTACAGCCTTTCCTCAATCTCGCGGAGCAGGCCGGGGGCCTCCCCGTGTGCCCCCTTCCCAGGAAAGGCTCCCGGAGCCCGGAGAACTTGGGTCCCGACCCAAAGTCCCGCCTTCAGGCCCCGGCTCTGCCGCTCGCTCGGTCCCCGCTGCTGCCACGAGGCGCTCCAGGGGAGTCGGCCCCAGAAAGGGCTGCCAACAACGGGCTGCTTTGTTCTGTTCGGTGCTGCGGGTTGCGCCCAGGGCCTCGCGCCAGCTAAGCAGGATTTCTGTCACGCGTTGTCACCGCACCGCCGGGAGCGGGCACGCTCGGGCTGTGCCCCCCGCGCGACCCGGGAAGGAGGCGGCCTCCCCGGACGCGCGGCCTCCCAGTCCCGAGGGGCGCCGGCTCGCGGGCGTCTCCGGTCCTCCGGCGCCACCTGGCGGCCAGTGCTTGTATCGCGCCACTCTCCGACAAGGCGCTTCCGGGGGCGCGGGGGGCGCGGGGGGCGCGGGGGACGCGGGGCTGGGGAGGTGGGCTCCGGCCTCCGGCCGCCGAGCCCTTGTGTACAGACCTAAAAGTCTTGGGCAGCAGCAACCGGAAGGTGACAATACTTAGGGCACAGAGCTTGCATGAGCTTCCCTCTTCCCTTTCTCCTCGTGTGCCAAGCCTTCCTTGAGGGGAAACTGAGGCAGGGGGTCCTTGAGCAGGTATGGGGACAGGACCTCTTCCATAAACAGGAAGTAGGGACCGCAGTTCCCGAAAGGTCAAGAAGGGGCGCTGCTCCCATGGGTCCCAGCCAGGTACCCGGGGCCCAGGCAGAAGGCAAGGTGCCAGGCCGGGGCCTCCCTGCCCCACAGACCTCGGCTGTGGAAGGTCCAGGGATCACCCCCCTACCCTGAGAGGCTGACCTGAGGCCCCCTGTGAAGGGGTGATAGCAGCTGGCCGGGGTTGGGGGGAGGTCCAGGGCCTCAGAGGGCAGGGACCTGGGATCGGGCTGAGCTGCGGGTGGCCTTGTCCTGTGGGGTTTTTTCTTCTCTTCCAGAACTGAGGATTTATCCCAGGGGCCTTCATGCTGAGTTGGATCCCCAGTCCCCTTTTTTATTTTGAGACAGGATCTCACTACCTTGCCCAGGCTGGACTCAAATTGTGATCCTCCTGCCCCAGCCGCCCTGGCTGCTCATCCACAGGGAGGTGGCACCCGGCTCTCCTAGAAGGGTACAGCGGGCTCCTCAGGCTGCGGAAAAAGTGGAACACAGAGGGGAGTGGCCCGAACCCCGAGACTATGGCCCGGGGCCCCCAGCCTGGGGAGAGGTCACAACTGCCAGCCTGGGACTAGCTGCTTAAAGAAGAGTTTTCAAGGTATGAGCACAGCTGGAAACTTCCAGAAGTTCTAGAAGGCAGGAGGTGGGGGGACATTAGCACCCAATGAGCAGCGGCACAGTCCCCCCAGTTTGATCTCTGCTCACCGCCAGGATGTGGGATCTCCAGAGAGCACCAGGGCAAAACCCCAGTTTAGATTTACTGTTCCCTGGCATCTGCAGATCAGATTAGGAACCTAGCCCAGGGACCTCTCTTTGTTCACCTGTAAAATGGGCCCAGCCAACCCATGGCGAGATCCCACTTGACCACGGTTGCTGAAGAGCAAGCAAGCAGCAGGGTTTGAATTCACAATCTTGGGTTTTCACCAGTCAGCACTAAAGCAAAAATCAAAGTGAGGGTTGGCACTGGGCGTGGTAGTGTAGGCCTGTAATCCCAGCACTCTGGGAGGATGGGGCAGGAGGATCCCAAATTCTGACCCACCCTGCGCAGTTTAGTGATTTAGCAAAGACTTTGTCTCAAAAAAAAAAAGAAAGAAAGAAAGGAGGGTGATGGGGATGTAGCTCAGTGTGAAGGCCCTGGGTTCGATCCTCAAAAGAAAAAAAAGACTGGGAATTGGGGATGGGAAAGCAGCGAGCTGGTGCCTCGGGCCTCGGTGGGGTGGGAGCTCCCTGGCCCGGCCCACCCAGACGTCGTCCCTCCGGGCTGCAGGCCTCGCATCCGCATCCGGCGGCCGAGAGCGACTTCCTCTAGAGGGAGCTGAGCGCAGCCGGTGGCGGCACCTCTAGGATCTGTGCAGCTGCGCGGGGCCTCGGCCGAGGGCACAGGGAGAGGCAGCATCCAGACCCGGGACATGCTCTGAAGGAAGCCGTCCGGGAAGCCGGGCCTCGGCTTGGCGCTTGGGAGCTCCTGCCCGGGAGCTTGGCGCTCAGCCCCACTGAGCCCCTGGGCCCGGCTGGAGCTGGCAGGTAAGCGGCAGACCCCCCCCCCCAGTCCTCCCATCCCGCCCGCCCGGCCCTCGGGTGGAGCCGCTGGGGAGGGAGCCTGGGTTTGTCGGGCAGGCAGGTCGTCTGTGCCCTGCTGGGGCGTGATGGGCTCCCCCCCCCCGGCGGTGCCCTCTTTCCCCAGCCCTGGGTGGCCCTGGATGCCAGGGAACCGGTCCTTGAGAATCTAGGGGGCAGGAGCAGAGGTCAGGGCCAAGGTCAAGGGCAGGGCAGGGCTTTCCCAGCGCTGCCTGGGGCTGGGGCTGAGGTCGGGGCGCAGCCGTCATGGGCCCCAAAGGAATGAGGAGAAGGCATCAGCCTGGCCAGCAGCCTGAGGGGGGCATCCGAGGCTCCACCTGCTCCCCAGCACTGAGCCTGGGGCGGGATGGGAGGGAGCTGGGGAAGCCGTCCTGGGGGCCCCAGATCCGGGAGACCGGGGAGGCAGGAGGCACATTCGGGACACGGTGGCCCGGCAAGGGACTGGTTCTAGCCACTCTGTCCCCTGGAGGGGCGGGGAGGAGGGTCTGCCTTCTCCGGTCCCTGTCCCAGGGCAGGACCAAGTGCACAGGGCACAGCTCTGGGCACCTCTGAGGAGGGCAGGCGTGGCACCCAGGCCGGGGTGGCCGGGCTGTGGGGCCGGGCGCTGGTCAAGGACGAGGAGGGGCGGTTCCTGCCGGTGCTAGAGGCGGCCTGGGAAGAAACGGGGCTCCGGAAGGGGCTCAGACTGAAAGCGAAAGACGAAAGTCAGGAAATGCTCCTCCCGCCTGGCAGGATCAGTAGAGGCGGGGCTGGGCGAGGGGGAGCGGCAGCCTGGACCGGAGAGCAGGCGTGCGGCAGGGTGGGGCTGCATCCAAGGGGATGGGACGGCACACCTCCGAGTCCTCGAACAGGAAGATGAACGTTGCACATAGGACCTGCCTCCTTGGCTGGCTGTGGGCCTCAGGCACATGCCTTTCTCTGCTCCTCACTTTCTACCTGTAAAATGGGTGTGACGGGACTTTGCTGGAGGGTGAGTTCCGCACTTAGCACCTATAGAGGAGAGGTACAGTGGTACAAGCCTGTAATCCCAGCATTCAGAAGGCTGAGGCAGTGCTAACCCTAATCATGGCTGGATTAGGTAATGAGGCCCATCACAAAAGACAATGTTGGGCATGGTGGCACATCCCTGTAGTCTTAGCATTCCAAAGGCTGAGGCAGGAGGATACCAAGTTTGAGGCCAATTTAGGGTACATAGCAAGCAAGACCCTGTTTCCAAAACCTGGAGTGTGTCCTAATGCTAGGATATCACAGACCCTCGGGAAGGGTTTGCAGCTAATGGGCCACATGGTAAAGCAGGTATGCTCCGGCCAGCCGAGGGGAAGTGGCCTTCATGGGCCTTCGAGGGTCATCAGCCGGGAGGTGGTGAGCTTGTGGCCATGGATGCCAGGACGGTTCAGGAGGCCCCGGGAGCCCCTGAAACCAGTGCCACTGGCCCAGGAGGATGTGAAATGTGACCGGAGAGCCACCAAGACCAGGCCACACCCTTCGGGGGGCCCTGGCTGCCTTTCGACAGGGCCACACACTCCTCACTTTGTCCCCAGTTGCTTCGCTCTTGTGCCCAGAAGGTGGGGCTTTCTGGGAGCGGGGCCCTCCTGAGCAGACATGGCAGATCTCTGGTGTCGCACCCAGTGGCTCCTGTCTGCCCCATCTAGGCTTGTTCACCCTCATCCCACAGGCTGACACTGCCACCCGCTAAGACCTAAGAGATGGCATCTGACCAAGGCCCAGGACCCCCTGGGGAGGGGTGCGAAGAGGCCTCTCCGCCATCTGAAGCTGGTAAGGGCCTTCCTGCCCTGCCCTGCCATCCCTCCTGTGACCCCCTTTGGGCCTAGGAGAAGGGAGAAGGTGTCTCCCAGCCTAGGCTGGGCCTGCCGGGCTCGGCTGGGTGGACAGGAGCTGGGTGCCCGGGGCAGGGCAGAGGGGTGGGGCGGGAGGAGGAAGACAGGAAGGATCCCAGCCTAGGAGGAAGTGAAGGGTCGCTGGGACCCGGGAGGAAGTCAGGCAGCGCCCTCCTGCCTTCTTCCCAGTGGGTGGCCGGGATGCGGCTCACTCCTCCCTGGCGTCAATATTCCCGTCCCGGCGTCCCCGTGTCAATATTCCCGTCCCGGCGTCAATATTCCCGTGTGACTTTCCCTGCATGTCTCTGGCCACCCTGTGCCGGCAGGACACCGCGGTGAGCACCAGGTGTCCGCACAGGGACTTTTCCACCCATGGCAAGCACAGCAGTGACCCTGAGAGCATGATTCACGCACGAAGCCCAGGCCGCAGGGGTCCACCCCTCCCTTGCTGATCCCCGGCTTTGACCCCCAGAGCAGCAAGTGGCCCGGGACACCGAGCAGGTTTTCCGCAGTTACGTGTATCACCGCCACCGGCAGGAGCAGGAGGCCGAGGGGGCGGCTGCCCCCGCTGACCCCGAGATGGACACGCTATCTCTAGAACTGGACAGGTGAGGTTTGGCCTGGCCCACGGGACAGCTGTAGGGGACCGAGGCTCGGGTGGGCACGGCGGCCCGGGCCGCCCCGCTGCTCACCGCCGCTTCCGTCCCCAGCACCCTGGGCCAGGTGGGCCGGCAGCTGGCCATCATCGGAGACGACATCAACCGGCGCTACGACACCGAGTTCCAGCACCTGCTGGAGCAGCTGCAGCCCACAGCAGACAACGCCTACGACCTCTTCATCAAGATCGCCTCCAGGTACCCGCCTGACCGCGCTGGGCCACCCTTCCTGCTCTCCCGCACCACGCCGTGTGCTCCCTGGTGCCTGCCCTTGACGCCCGTCCGTGCGGCCTCAGGCCGTCTCTCTCTGGGCCCCAGACCATCCTCCTCTGTCCCTAAGCGCTGTGAGGACCTGACTGCTGAGATCAGGGGCGAGCATGTCCCAGCGTCCAGGTGGGACTTGCCACGCAATGCTGGGATGGCATCCGGCCACTCTCAGCTGGCCTCTGGAAGACGATCCGGGCAGAGAGCAAGTCCCTGGTTCCCAGCCCCTCTTTGCTGCCCGATGCTGGCACGGCCCTGCTGGCCCTTGAGGGCGAAGCGCTGGGACGCGCTCCACACCCCCAGGCAGCGCCTCCACCTGAGCGGGATAGGCAGGGTCCGGGCAGGTTTGCAGGTGGAGGCGAAGGCAGAAGTCGCTGAGAGAGTTAGAATTTGTGCTCCACGTTGAAACGTCCAGCCTGAGTCCTCAGAGGCCCCTATGCTGCTGTGACTTGGGGACCTGTCCTAACGTCCTCTTCTGTCCTTTTCTCTCTGCTGTCTCTCGGGCTGCCAGGCCAGCAGCAGCGCCCACAGGTAATCGCCCTGCTTCCTCTGCCCTCTCTGCCCTTCGGCCTGCAGCTTTGGGGACCACACCCCAGCTTGTTCGCCTTCTGAGCTGTCTCCACTCACAGAGTTCCCAGCTCTTCCCAAACTGAGGCCCGGCCATGGCAGCTTCTGCAAGCCTGATCACAGCCCGCCACGTAGCTTTCCAGCCGGGCCCGGGGGGCGGCATGCCAGGGGATGGGGCGGCAGGTCCAAGGACCCCGGGACTCTCTACTGACTTACTGGGTGCTCTGTTTGCAGTCTGTTTAAGAGCGGCATCAGCTGGGGCCGTGTGGTGGCCCTCCTGGGCTTCGGCTATCGCCTGGCCCTGCACGTCTACCAGCACGGCCTGTCCGGCTTCCTGGGCAAGGTGACCAGGCTGGTGGTCGACTGCATGTTGCAGTACTGCATCGCGCGGTGGATCGCACAGAACGGCGGCTGGGTGAGTGTCCTCCCTGCGGCCGGGCTGCCCTGGTCCCCAGCGTGCTGGCCCCTTTTGTGACTGCCCTGTCCCTCCTGACAGGTGGCGGCCCTGGACTTGGGCAATGGCCCCATCCGGACTGTGGTGATAGTCTTGGCAGTGGTTCTGTTGGGACAGTATGTGGTACGAAGATTCTTCAAGTCATCGTGACTCCTGGGGGGGCCCTTTGAGGTCCCAGCTAAGACCCCTGCCTGCATTTCAGCCACAACGTCTTCCTCTCCTCTCCCCTGCAGGGGTCCCCCCACCCTGAGAGTACAGAAGCTTTAGCATGTGGGCACTCCAGCATCAGGGGGCCCCTGGCCGGAGGTCATTTGGGCTGTACAGGAGCCCCAACATTGCATGGTGCTAACGGGCCCCCTCTCTAGGCCCCATCCTGACAGAGAGGGGCTGTGGCTTCCTTCCTCAGCTGTCTGGGACCCCCTTAGCCCTGCCTGCTGGGCAGTGGGGAGGTTGATACTTTAGGAGGCAAGAGGCTGGGGTCTGGTTCTTCCCAGGAAGCTTTTCATGGTTTTAGCTTTGTATAATTCCCCTTGGGAGATACCCCCATTCCCACCACTCTGTCCAAGGTCAGGACATTCAGGGTGTGAGATCAGGGTCGGTCCATCCTGTGTCCCTAGGGACACAGCTGTTCTGGAAGGTCACAGCCTGAGAGATGGGACATGAGCCCAATCTTGAGAGTTAACATGGCTCCCAGGAGCAGACTGGCTGGGATGGGGGCCCAAGGTCCTGCTCTCCACCCCATATTGCCTTTGTGATCACCCTCAGGGATTCTGGGCCAGGCCATGGGGCGTGCTGGGGTCAGGGTCAGAGCAGAGCATTCTGCAGTGCCCTTCGGAACCTCCCAGCTAGGCCCCCTGTCCTTGTTCTTGCCCATCCCCCACCTAATAACCTCTCGGTCCAACCCAGTCACCCCACTTCCCAGGGGTCTTCCTGACAGCACTCTGAGGCCCCTCTTTGATGGGATGGCAGCTCCTTGGGTGAGGGGGGGCACCTGGGAGGGACCTCAGCACCTGAACCTTCCCGGAGCTGGGTCTTCCTGTGTGGCCTGGGCACTCACTGTGTAACCCGGGGATGCAGGTGGGACTGTGAATACTTGAACTCCACCCCATGCCACCCTCGGTGCTCATAGCCTGCTGGGGCCCCTCCTGGAGGTGGGTGGGAGGGCCTTCTCTATCTTGCACAATTGGGGGTTTTGGGGGGGGAGTTCTTGATGAAGCCAAATGCATGGAGGGGTTGCAGGTGGCGCCTGCTGGCCATGTACACCCCAATCCTCTGATGGTGTTTGCAAATAAATCATGCAGTGCCCCCACTTCTACCTGGCATGTTTGTGCCCTCTGCTCCCTCTTGCCATCGGGCTGGCCTGGGGGAAGCCGGCCCCACAGCCTGGTGTCTGGCTTGTCACCCCAGATCTCACCCTGGCCCCACCAGTCTCCTATGGACCACTTGAAGACCTTGGCCCCTTCCGCACGCCCGTCTCTCATTTCCTTGGGGATCCAGGCAGCTTCACACCCCTTCAGGAAGTCGGAGATCCCCTTGGCTGCGAACTGGAGCAGCAGCACAAATCTGAGGACCCCTGTGGGCCACTTCAGGCCTGGCCTTGATTCTTCTCTCCCCGGGGGCTAGGGCCCACGCTGGCCCAAAAGGCTCCTCTCCCCCGCACTTAGCTCTGCCTGGGACACAATGTCCCAGCTCCCCCTACCTGATGTCCCCCCACAGCTACACACACACACACACACACACACACACACACACACACACGCTGCAGGGGAGTCCCTATGGGGCGGCAGCCAGGGGCGATAAAAATAACAAGCACGGGGGCGCTGAAATGTTCCCAAACCTGCAATCTCTGCAGTCCTGGGCGCCCGGGTGCTCAGACCCTTCGGAGCGGTCTCTCCCCCCAGCCCTTCTGTGGTCTTCCGGGTCTGCAGCGCTGCAGAAAAGAAAAAGGCAGGGAGCTCAGAGGACCCTGCAGCGTGCAGGAAGCGCTCAAAGACAGCATCTACGCTAGTGCGCGCCACGCTCGATGCTAAATCTTTATTTTCACTGCTCAAGCGCTAGGTGCGAGCAAACGGGGCCTCACCCGAGCCGGCCGGGCGCCAGGGCAGGAGCTAGGACTCGCCGCCCGCAGCCTGGCCGAGGTCTTAGGTGCAGGCAGCAGGGGAGGGGAGCGCCGCTGGTCTCGGGGCACAGGTGAGGGGACAGCCTGCTGGGTCACCTTTCTGTCCTTTTCGTGGAGCCGCTCGAGCCGAGAAGGCCGGAGGCGAGCAGGCCGCCCCAGTCAAAGATGGCCGTCACTGCTTCGGGCGCGCCAGCGTGCCCGCCTGTGGGCGGGGCCTCGGGCCCGCCTCCCTCTTCCTCCGGCTTTGGAGGACCGCAGCCCGGGGCGTCGGGGAAGGGCGCGTCGTTTCCGGCTGGGGGAAGGGAGGGTGGCTAGGGTTGGGGCTGTGGTCATGTCTGAGCCTGGGGAAGCAGTGGGAATGTTCTGCACATCTTTTTTTTCTTTTCTCCCCCAGTCCTGAGGATTGAACCTGGGGTCTTCCTATTGAGTCACATCCCCAACCCTTTTGGAGTCAGGGTCTCGCTAAATTGCTAAATTGCCTGGCTGGGCCCGGGCCAGCCATCCTCCTGCCTCAGCCTCCCAGGTGCTTTCCTGGGTTGCCAAAGTCAGGGGGTACGAGGTAGAGGGGACAGAGTAAGCCACGAGCTGTGGTGGGAAGCGGGGCGCTCGGAGGAGTCATTCCTGCTCGCAGCTTGCGGTTCCGAAATCCTGGTGTGTTCCCCCCAAGGCGCCCGGATTCCTCACAGCCTGGGCCGCTGAGCTCGGGTAGAGCGGCCGGCTGGCCGCAGCTGTCACAGCTCAGCTGTGCCCTTTCGGTGTAAACAGCTGCCTTCCCTGCAGCCTGTCTCCTACCCCACCCTGCAGCCGCAGTGTCGAGCATTTGACTGACCTCGCTGAAGAAAGGGCGGCCATTCAAGCCCTGTACTTAAAAAAAAAAAATCCTTCCTTACCAAAAGCACTCAGCAGGTTTTGGAACAAATTTCTATGGCCAAACCATCTGGCAAGTATTTCATAAATTAAAATGAATTCACTAGTTCATTAAAATTAGTGAAAACACCATATCCTGTTCCAGTCGCACGGATTTTAAATGTAGAAGTCTCTGATCTCAGACACTGCAAACTGCAGATTTAATTCTGTCTGATTCAATCTGAGCAGAACAGATAGTCCTAATTCTGCGTGTGTGTGTGTGTGTGTGTGTGTGTGTGTGTGTGTGTGTATGAATACAAAGTACCAAAGATTGCTGGAGGTGTTCAAAGAGACTCCACTTCCTTGGCTGTTCAACACTTGCTGGACCTGTTAAAAAATGAACACCAGCCAGCTGTGGGGGCCATGGCTGTAATCCCAGCACTCTTGGAGGCTGAGGCAGGAGGATGGCCACGAGTTCGAGGCCAGCCTGGGCTACATAGTGAGTTCGAGACCAGCCTGGACTACATAGTGAGACCCTGTCCCCCAAAAGCCGCGACACCTGATGAGCAACATCCACGTGGACGCCAGAGGTCTGGACAAACGCAGATCCATGTCACTGCCAGCTCAGTAACGCCCGCGCTTCCTTCGAGATCTTGGGGTCATTCCTGGTGCCCACTACCTCAGCTTCTCCAACCAGCCTTGGCTAAAAATGTCACAGGGGGAACTTGCCCTGCACGGTCACGGCACAGACTCCGCAGCCCCTGGTGAAGGGGCTTTCACCTGCCCCTTCTGACCTGACCTCTGATGCCGCCGGGCAGCTTCTCCGGTTTCTTTCTGGTGGGCGATCAGCACACCTGTAAGCCCAGCACTCTGGGAGGCTGAGACAGGAGGACCACAAGTTAAGGCCTACCGTGCGCAACTTAGCAGCCTAGCTGGATCCTGTCTCAAACAATAAAAAAAGGGCTGGGGGTGTAGCTCCATGGGAAGACCCTGTCAGGCTGAGAGCCACGTGGTAGCCGAGCAACGGTCTGGGCCACCTTGGAGGCCCCTTCTTGTCCCAGCCAGAGGGGGAGCTCAGCAGGGGACAGAGACGTCCAGGGCCCCTCAGGCCTTTGTCCCCTCCCACCCTTCCCCGGGGCACCACTATTCCTGGTGTCTCACTGGCATCCTCAGGTGTCCCCTGCAGGGGCCAGCGCCCAGGCCAGCTGCTTGGTGCCACACAGCCAGGTGCACTCCGGGCTTGGGCGCCCCGGGCCCACAGCCCCAGTCTCCTATAGCTGACCCCCGATGGGGCGGGGCCAGGGCCTCTGCACTGAGCTGCACAGCCTGCCCGTTTGTTCTGAGATCCCAAAGCTAATAATTTATTTTTGTTAATTTTTTATTCTTATTAGTACATGTTGGCAGTACACAATGATTACATTCATTGTGGAAAATTAGCACATGTACATACGCATCTCAATTCTTTTTTTTCTTCTCTTCTACTCTTTTTGCCAGCATCAGATTCATTTTTTTTATCTTATTCCCCGACCTTTATTATTTTTATTTATTTTTGGCTTTTTGAGACACGGTCTCACTATGTAGCACAGATTGGCCTCAAACTCATGATCCTCCTGCCTCAGCCTCCCAAGTGCTGGGATTACAGCCATGTGTCACAACACCTGGCTATTTTTTGAGATGGAAGTCTTGCTATTTTGCCCAGGCTGGTCTTGGAGTAGTGAGCTCAAGTGATCCTCCTGCCTCAGCCTCCTGAGGTAGCTGGGACTACAGGTGTATGGCACCAGATTATTTTCCCCCTGTGGTGCTGAGGATGGAAGCCAGGGTGCTGTGCGTGGGAAGCAAGCTGTGCTGCTGAGCTGCGTCCCAGCCAGGGGTGTGTCAACGCTCCAGATTTTGGTGCGGGCCCTTTCTCCAGTCTTGCCACTAGCACCAAACTGGCCTCACAAATATTATTTATCTTCATCTCCACTTAGAGACTTGGGGAAAGCCAGGCGTGGTGGCGGCGCATGTTGTTTCTATCTCAGCACCTGATAGACTGAGGCTGGAGGATCGCTGTAAGTTGGACAGCCTGGCATAGAGAGATCCTGTCTCAAAACACTGAAACAGGGCTGGGGATTTAGCTCAGTGGTAGAGCACGTGGCTGGGCAAGCGTGAGGCTCCGAGTTTGATCCCCGCACCAGAAAAAAAAAAAAAAAAAAAGGAAAGAAAAATCCATGTGCTCCATCACTGCCCCGCTGGCCTTGGGGAAGCAGCTGCCCTGGCCCAGGGTGTGGCCCGGTAAGCAGAGGCCCTGCACGCGGCCCCAGAGGAGGCACAGCCTGTCTGACCCGGGGTGACCCGGAGGCCAGGGTTAGGGTGGGGGGGACGGGACACGACGACGCGGCCCTCAAACAAACGCACATTCAGACAGGCACTCAAGGCTTTCTCCTTTTCATTTTTTCAGCCCTGGGAATTGAACCCAGGGCCTTCCAATGAGCTCCGTTCCCCACCCTTCTTTAACTCTGGGACAAGGTCTCACAAAATTGCCGGGTGGGATTCCAACTTTCCGTCTTCCTGCCTCAGCCTCCCAATGTTGAAACTTGTTCTGTTTTTGAGCCAGGTGTGGTACTGCATCCCTGTAATCTCACCACTCTGGGAGGCTGAAGCAGGAGGATCACAAGTTCAAGCCAACCTGAATAACTCAGTGATTTAACAAGACCTTACCTCAAAAAAAAAAAAAAAATACCTAGGGATGCAGCTCAGTGTGAAGGCTCTGGATTCAATCTCCAGTTATTCGTATACGTAAAATACATCAATATGTAAAGTGCATATTTACTTTTTCAGGGTTTTTGGTTTTGCTTTTTGTTTTTCTTGAGACAGAGTCTTGCTATGTAGTTCAAACTGGCCTTGCACTCACTATGTATCCCAGAAATGGCCTCGAACTAAAGGCAATCCTCCTGCCTCAGCCTTCCTAGTGCTGGGATTACAGGTGTGTGCCACACACCTGGTCCAAAAACAAGTCTCAGCCATATTTACATATTTATCTTATCTAATTTTCACAAGTCTATAAAATCTCATTTAGTAGATAAAGAAACAGGTTCAGAGAGGCTAAGTAATTTACAGAGTATAACTGACAAGCCAGGATTCTACCTCAAATCTGTGCTATTCTGGAGTTGTGATTTATCTGCCATCTATGATCCCTGCCATGATGTTTCTCTGTCTTCTTTTATCATAACTGGGAAACATAGTTCAGGCAGGAACATAAGAAAAGAACTATGAATCACTGCAGTTCACTTTTCCTGTCACCCTTTTCCAATCTTTTTTTTTAATTTCATATATATATTTTTGCAGTGCTAGGGATCAAACCTGGAGCCTTGTGCATACTCTGCAGGCACCAATTTTTTTTATATTATTAAGTAAAAATGACGAGAGGCCATTGTTTTGGCCTAGGTTCCTGTGCCAGGTCCCAACATTACAAATCAAAATGGAGTCACTCACGCTGCTCCGAGTCATGAAATTGAAAGTTGTTATCTTGCCTCGCCAGGAAGCAGGAGAGATAGATAACACCAGGTTACCTCACAGGACAGCTCGGTGGGCAGGACAATGACCTTCCCTCTACTGTAATCCTGCAATCCTTATAAACAGTGACTTGATGTCAGTCACTTCCTATTGCTTCTCCGCTGTGTCCTCACTTTACAAAGAAAGTAACTTTGAAATAACCAATCCACTCTGTTCTTTGATTTTGCATTTTTCTGCCCTTTTCTGTCAATAAAACCAACGTCTTCTGCTCGGCCCATCGGAACACGTCTATCTATATTTTTTCTAGTGCTGGGGATCAAGCCCAGGAAATGCTGAGCTACATTTCCAGTCCTTTTAAATTTAATTTTTTAAATCTTTAATTTCTATTAGTACACGTTTGCAGTACATAATGACTACACTTACCGTAGAGAACTGGCACACGTACATAACACATCTCAATTCTTTTTTTCACCTTCCCTCCACCCCGCCTTTTATTTTTCCAGCATCAGATTCATTTATCTTATAGCCCCTCATAAAATCATCATATATACTGATTAACAACCGGCCTAATAGGCCAAGAACATATGAAAGAAACAAGGTATTACTTTCAGATGCACTGTCCCCGCAGGACCCCACCACTTTTGTTTTGTTTCTGCAGTCCTGGGGATCGAACCCAGGCCCTCCAGCGTCCGGGCCAGTGCGGCACCACTGAGCTGCAGCCCGCCCAAGCAGCAGCCTCGATGGGCCCAGCTGCTGCCTGCTGGCAGGAAGGAGGCGGTGAGAGGCCTTTCTACAACTCAAGGAATTCCCATCTCTTCTTGCCTAGGCCTGTTTGCCTTCTAGGCACCACATGTGCCCATGAGTGCACAGGCACAAGTGATTAGGGTCCACTCCACATGCCATGAGCCACACCCCAGACTTTCTTGAGATGTTTTTCTGTGAACTGCTAGCTGGGCTGTACCAGGGTGCTATGGGGATCGTGCCTTTAACATTCCTAGAAGACACCGCGCCTGGTGGCGCACAGCTGTAATCCCAGCACTCGGGAAGCTGAGGTAGGAGGATTGCGAGTTTCAGGGCAGCCTGGGCAATTTGGCAAGATCCTGTTTCCAAAAAAAGGGAAGAAAAGAAATGGGTTGGGGAGAGGAGGGGAAGGGATAAGGTGAAGAGAGGAGAGGGGAGGGAAAGAAAAGGAGAAAGAAAGAAAAAGAAGGAAGCAAGCAAGATGGGCATGGTGGCGCATGCCTGTAATCCCAGCACTCCAGAGGCTGAGGCAGGAGGACTGCCCCAAGTTTGAGGCCAGCCTGGACTACACAGTGAATTCAAGGCCAGCCTGGACTACACAGTAAGATCCTCTCTCAAAAAAAAAACAAAAAAGAAACAAAAAGAAAGAAAGAAAGAAAAGAAAAGAAAACAGGAGGAAGGGAGGGAGGGAGCAAAGAAGGGAAGGAAAAGTTACTTTCTCATCACTGAGACACAATACCCTTCACCCAAAGTTAGAGGAGGAAAGGTTTATTTCGGCTCACGATTTGTAGAGGTTTCAGTCCACAGCTGGCTGGCTCCAAGGCAGGGTGGCTTCACAGAAGAGAAACAGTCCATGGCAGGGAAGACAGGAAGCTGTGTGCCTTCCTTTTTCTTTCCCTTTTTATTCCATCCAGGCTGCAAGCCTATTGGTTGGTGCCAACCACACCCAGGGTGGGTTGGTAGTCTTCAGTAATTCCATCACCCCACCCAGAATGATGCTAAACCAATCTGTGGACTGATCTAATATCATGTACCCATGATCCAGTGACTCCCAAAAGCCCCACCTATGAGTCCATGAGGCTTTTTGGGGACATCTAGATATAAACCATAACAAGGTCCTTTTGTCCAATTTACAGAGCCCACTAGGCTTTGTCCTCAGAAGACTCTACAGTCTTCAACCATATCCTTGGGGTTATTTCTTACTTTGATTACCTTTTATAAGCAAGGGAGGCTAGAAATGCAAAATAATTTTATATTCTAGCCTAGAAAATTCTGCCTGCTCCATGTATCCTCTGACGTCAGCTTGCAAAGTGGCTTTTTCTTCCTTAAACTCATCTACTATAAAACTTTATCAAACACAGGAAAAGCCAGGGACACGTTCAACATTCTTCCTGGACGTTTCTTGGCTCAAACCAACATATTGAAAAGGGTTGCTTTCCCACTCTCTTGTTTTCTTAGGTGATGACAGTTTAATAAGATGTTTTATAATGCAACATAGTCACCAGTCTCCCAGCCTTCTTTAATATTTTCCTCATTTTTCAGTCTCCCCTTCCTCCTAGCTCTAACGTCAATGCCACATATTTTACGGTTTTGTTCTAGCAGCACCCACTTGTGTTACCAGTTTCTGTATCTGTTAGCTCCTGCTGCATAGTGAGCAACTCCAAAGCCTAGTGGCTTAAAACAACAATCATGGGCTAGGGATGCAGCTCAGTGATGTGGTGCTTACTGAGCATGCGCAAGGCCCAGGGTTTGAGCCCGGGCCATCAGAGATGAATTACGTATTGATGTATTTATTTTATTCGTCCATGTCTGCAGTACATGATGATCACATTCAGCATGGGAGTCGGCACATGTACAAAACATGTCTCAGTTCTTTTTATGTCCCCTTCCCCTTCCCTCCCTCCCCTCCCTCCTTCTCTTTGTCCCCTTCCCATCTGCAAAAGATCTATCTTCCTGTTTCTTATGCCCTATCTTGTATTTTGTTCTTTATTTATACTTTGAGTTTTTCATACACGAGAAAACACATGATATTTAAGCTTGTGTGTCTGATTTATTTCACTTAATATTATGGTCCCCAGGTGCTAGCCAGGTGTGGTGCTGCACTGGCTACTAATTTTTTTAGTGGTCGGGAATCTGAGCCTAGAGCCTCGCACATGGGAGGCGAGCCGTCTACCACTGAGCTGCATGCTCGCCCTCTTTTCTGCGACAGGCTCACTAAACTGCCAGGGCTGGCCTCCAGTTTTTGGCACTCCCGCCTCAGCCTCTTCAGTAGTGGACATTGCAGGCATGTACCACTGCACATGGCTGCTATTTTTACTTCTCTTTGAGAAACTGGATTGCTCTGAACAGATTTGATGTAAATAATAAATCAAAGTATTCAAGCAGATTTTCCTCTTAAAATTTTTCTCAGGGCTGGGGATTTAGCTCAGTGGTTAGAGTACTCACCTTGCAAGCACAAGGCCTTGAGTTTGATCCCCAGCACTAAAACAAAACAAAACAAAAAAAAACCTTTTTCTCTATCCTGGGCAGGGACTGGTGATACATTCCTGGTAAACTCAGCACTCAGAAGGCTGAGGGAGGGGGATTACCTCGAGTTGGAGGCCAGCCTGGGCTACACAGTGAGTTCAAGGCAGCCTGAACTACATAGAGACACTATCTCAAAAAAAGAAATTATTTTTCCTAGACTTGAGTGGTGATGCACACTGGGAGGCTGAGGCAGGAGGATCACAAATTCAATCCCTGCCTCGGCGATTTAGCAATTTAGCAAAACCATGCCTCAAAATTTGATTTTTCTTAAAAAAACAAAGGTCTGGGTATGTAGCTCAGTGTAAAGGCCCTGGGTTCAATTCCCAGTGCTGCCAAAAAAAATTTTTTTGCTCAGATCCAAGCACAGCAGCACTAATTGGTAGTCCCAGCTACTCAGGAGGCTGAAGCACAAGGATCCCTTGCACCCAGGAGTTTGTGACCAGCCTGGGCGAGACAGCAAGACCCCCATCTCAAAAGAAAAAAAAAAAGTTTTTCTTAGAATTTTAAAATCTCCATTAAAGCCCAGCATGGTGGCACACACCTGTACTCAGGAGGTAGAGGCAGGAGGATCCCTGTGCGTTCCAGGCCAGCCTGAACTACATAGTGAGACCCTGTATCAAAAAACCAAAATAAATAAACAAATACATAAATATCCGTTGCGCTCAGGAGGCAGGTGGCGGTGCACTATGTCCTTCCTGGGCACACACTTTTATTTGTGCTGTTGGGGGCTGGACCTGGCTTTGCATTCTAGCACTGATCTACACCCCCAGCCCTTTTGAACATAGTTCTTTTTGGCCACTCTGCGCCCTCTCGCGTGGCGGCCGCCCTCACACTATCCGACGTACTTCTTTTCCTACTTTTACTTGGCCCAAACTCGCTCTGCAGACTCTGTTTCTTTCCCTACCTTTAGCAAAAGTTTGCTACCAAAATATTTTTTTTCTTTTTAAATTTCTGAGACATTTGCTGAGTAAAGTGATACACACCTGCAATCCCAGAACTTGGGGGGCTGAGGCAGGAGGACTGCAAGTTCAAGTGTCACTTGGCAATTTAGGAGAGCCTGTCTCAAAATAAAAAATAAAAGAGCTGAGGATGTAGCTCAGTGCAAAGGCCCTGGGTACAATCTTCAGGACTGGAAAAAAAGACCAAAATGAGTGTCTTGCATCTTGGTAGATTTCTCAGGCTGGCCTCAAATTTGTAATCCAGCTGCCTCAGCCTCCTGAGTGGCTACGAATAAAGCAGACATCACAGCGCCTGGGGAGAGACTTTGATTATGTTTGTAAACATTATTAGAATCTTTAAAATAACTTGACTTGGCACACTCAAAAGTTTAAATTATTAGGTTTATGGGAATTATTTACATGCTTAACACTTTTTCTTGTTTGACTTGTAAAATCTGCCCTATGAGGAATGTGAAGTGCTTGGAAAAAAAAATCAAGTATGTTAAATTTGTAAACAGAGTTTAAATATTTAAGAGGATTTAATTAACTAGGTTTGTTAATGGTATGAGGAATTTTCAAGCAAATTTAATATGTAAAGCCCATGAGCTAAATGAACGTTAATCAAAGAATGAGTTATGGCTCTTATTTTTATACGAAATTTATTGACTTCTAAATAGAACATCACGGTATGTAAATTAAAAATTTTAGAAATATCTAGTTTTAAATTCATGACTCCTCCCCCAGGGTGTTATGGCACACACTTGTAATCCCAGCACTCAGGAGGCTGAAGCAGGAGGATCTGCTGAATGAGCCCAGCCTGAACCACATAGTGAGACCTGATCTCTTTTCTTTTCTTTTCTTTTTGGTGCTGGGGATCGAACTCAGGGTCTTGTGCTTCCAAGGCAAGCACTCTAACCACTGAGCTAAATCCCCAGCCCCAGATCTGGTCTCAAGAAACAAAAAACAACAATAAATTTACAACTCTTGTTCTCTTGGTACTAGAGATTGAACCCAGGGCTTTCCCACTGGGCCTCATCCCTGTCCCTTTTCTAATTTTTAATTTTGAGACAGGGTCTGGCTCTGGTGCTAAATTGCCCAGCATGGATTTGAATTTGCAGTCCTCCTGCCTCAGCCTCCTCGAGTGCTGAGATTACAGGCTGCACCGCCATAACTAGCCTTAAATTTACGACTTTAATAAGTTGAAAATTAATTCAAACAGAGGCAACGTCGAATGTTCCTTCCCGCTCTCAAACACATTCGCAAGGCTACCCGTCCTCCTAGACCTGACTATTCCTGACAGCGCTCTCCTCCTCCTACCCGCGGCTCTCCCCAAGTTGTCCTAGCAGCTCCTACCTCGCCTTTCATGGTGTTAGAGAAAAATTACAAGCTGTTGTTTTGGACTAGGCTCCTAGGTTCCTGGCCCACCAGACCAGACTGAAAATCAAAATCGAGTCACTGGTGCTAGTGCTCCATGTCACCAAGCCGGGCGCGGTGGCACAGGCCCATAGTCCCAGCACTGTGGAGGCTGAGGCCAAAGCACAACAAGTTTGAGCCCAGCATGGGCAACTTAGTGAGGCCTCTCTCAAAATTAAAAACTTTTTTAAAAAAGGGGCTGGAAAGAAACTTCACGCACAGGCCCCGGTATGTACTGGAAAGAAAAAAAAATGTTCCGTGCCACCAAACTGTAATTACTCAAATTGTAATCTGACCTTCCCAGACGTCCAGAGAGAAGCCCGTTGTTACAGGACATGGAATCCGGGCAGTCAGGAGGCTGAGGCAGGAGGATCACAAGTTCCTGGGCTACAGAGTGAGGCCTTATCGCATAACCAAACGATAAGAAGGGGGGGAGGGGAAGGAGGAGAAGAAAAAGGAGAAGAGGAAGAAGAAGTATTTCCCCTTGATTTACAAAAAGGTAAACTGAAGTAGCCTGATGCTAGTGTGACTTTCGTCTAAGGGATTCTGACCCACAATCCCACCCGTCGCGGCCGGGCGCTTTTTAGCGCGGGACCCGGGACCCGGGGGCGCAAGGCGGGGACCGCGGCACCCGGCGCTGGGGAGCGGCGCACTGAGACTCGAGTCCTCCGCGGCCTAGAGGGGCCGTGGCCGGTGCTGGGGGTTGGGGCTGGGGCTTTGCAAGGCAAGTGCTCTACCACTGAACAAAATCCCCAATTCCAAAGTCTGAGTCTTACCTTTTCTTTTTTCTAGTTTTTATTTTTATTAGTATATGTTTGCAGTGCATACTCTTATCTTTTAAGAATGTGAGCCAGGTACGGTGGTGGACCCTTGTAATTCCAACATTTGGGAGGCTGAGGCAGGAGGATTGCTGAGAGTTCGAGGCCAGCCTGGCCTACATAGTGAGTTCAAGGGCAGCCTGGACTACACAGCAAGACCCTGTCTCAAAAAACAAAGCAAAAAAACCCAAAATGTGAAATTTTAAGGTTGTCAAACCTGCGTTAATCCCCAACGCCCCATACCAGGGATTAAGCTCCAGGACTCTCCACCACTGAGCCACATCTCAACCCTATTATTCTTATTTTCAGACAGCGTCTTGCATAGTTCCCCAGGTTGGCTTCGAACTTGTAGTCCTCTGCGGTGAGGCCGGGTCTTGGGGCTTCTCTCCCTCCTTCTGCTTTCCACCTGAAGTACTTAAATGAACACTTATAAAGGCTTCCAAGTTCTGTCTTTATTGCTAAAATTATAGGCTTATTTTAATTACTTTTCTCCTCCTGGGTGATTTTACAATTACCATTGATTGTGTTTTTCTCTCAGGCATTGCTCTGATTTGGGGTTGCTAAAATAGGCTTTTTTTTTCTTTTGTTTATTATGCTGATGATCAATCCTAGAGCCTTACACATGCTAAGCAAGCCCTCTACCACTGAGCTACAGCCCAGCCAAGATGGGCTTCTTTTGTTTGTAGGTACTATGTATTGACACGACCTTCCCCCAGGGGGTCTTGGGTGGTCGGGCTGCCCCTGGCAGGAGTGTTGAGCACTGAGGTGGTGCCCAGACTGGGCCTGACTCCTGCTCCAACGGAGAAAGCTGAAGGAGAGTCAGATTGACACCAAAGTGCCAAAGTAAGAGTAACTTTTGTTTTTTTTTTTGTTTTTGTTTTTGTTTTTTTTGTGGTGCCGGGGATCGAACTCAGGGCCTTGTGCTTGCAAGGCAAGCACTCTAATCACTGAGCTAAATCCCCAGCCCCCAAAGTAAGAGTAACTTTTAATAAAGCAAAGTAAATATAAAGCTGCTATCTCTCAGTGAGAGAAGCAGGGGCGCCTGAAACTGAGCTGCCTTTGGACACGGTCTAGGTGTACAGCTTTTATACGTCTTGACTGGGGGGGCCACGCTGACTTCTCTCCACTGAGGGTGTCACTGCTTGACTGGTCAATTGGCTTGTCACTAGGGAACATGGGGAAGGGTCTCTGGGGACTTTCTATTAGGGTCTAGGGTCAAGCTTTCTTTTTTTCTAACTTCTGTAAAGGCAGTCTCACAAGGTACAGCAGAGAGGGAATGTGACCACAGGCTGTCATTCTCGCTGGCAGCATCAACTACAAGTGGCTGTAGACTGCCATCTTCACCGGCAGTGTTAACCACAGGAGCTGCTGCAACCTACTTTTGCTCTTAATAAAGTGCCCTATCTCTCTTCTCTGGGGGAGCCTCCTGTTCTAGCCCTGCCTAACATTCCCCCTTCCCCTACATGTATGTATATATTTATTTTGAGACAGGGTCTCACTATGTAGTCCAGGCTGATCTTGAACTCGCAGTGACCCTCCTGCCTCAGTCTCCCAAGTGCTGGGATTACAGATGTGCGCCACCAAACACACTAGTTTGGTGTGGCTAGTTTGCTAAATTTCTTTATATGACAAATCTCTGGAAGGATTTCTAAAAATATAGCAGAACATTGTTTATTCAGTATGTCTGAAATCTGACCTACTGCATATTATCTCCAAGCTTGGGCTATCTTAACTCCAAAAAGAGCACAGTGATTTTAAAAAATACATATTTTGGGCTATAAGGAATGGTTTATAATGCGGGACATAAGGTACTGTTAGAAATAAACAAATTTGAAAAGCATAATGTCTCCGGAAAACCAGTATGTGTGACTCATTAGGACAACTTAAATAGCTGACATTCTGTGTGGATGAAAAATATGTCCAGGTTTACCTAAAATTAGAAAAAAGTAATATGTTACATAAAATGGGAATATTTAATAGCATAAAAACAATGCATTTTATATGGCAGTTTTCATGCTAAGAAAAGCACCCACCAGGGACGAGATAGCATCTGAATTCTCCTCTGCGAGACGCATGTGCATCTGACACAGGCCGCGAGAGGCTGGGTCTGCTCTGGCTGCACCCAAGGAGTCTCCTGCTTGGGGCTTTGTGGTCCTCTCCGCACCTGTGTGCCCAAAGTGGCTCCTGAGCCACGAACGTGCACTGAAGAGGTTTTCTCGTGTTGCAGAAGCCAAGAGGCAGGCAGTTCCAGGCAGTGTGGTGGTCCAGGCTCTGGTTTGTTCCCCTGCTGTCTCAGCATATGACTTCTCCTAGGTCACATCATGGTCAGAAAATAGTCACTGTAGCTCCAGCCACCACACCCACATGCCAGGCAGGAAGAAAGAGGAAGATGAGTCCGCTCCCCTTAGAGCAGCACTTCTCAAACTCTGATGCTTGTGCAGATCAGCTCAGGGTCTTGTTAGAATGCAAGTTCAGATTCACTAGGTGAGGGCCGTGGCCCTCGACGCTGCAGTCCTGACAAGACACTGCGCTCTGAGTATTAAGGCTTGAAAGAACTTCCTGCAAGCCCCGTTTGGTGACTTCCTGTTCAGTGGTGTGTATCTCGGGCCAGAATGGACTCGAGGTGGGCCGAGCATTTTGTCACCCTGGCTGCCGGAGTCTGGTTAGTGGGGAAGGAGGTGGCAGCAGGCTGCAGCGGAGGGCTCAGGTCACATTTGTGTGGATGTGTGAATTTGGAAAGATTTCTTTAAGAATCAGTCCTATTAATAGTCACAGTGCATTTTTCATAGAAAGTAGGATTTCTACTGTCTACCCTCATTGAGATTTTTGCTGGGGATGTTCTTGGAGAAGCCAAAATAACTCTGTAATAAATGTGAAGTGATGGTCCTTGTCATCTGTCCCAGATACAGGCTCTAGTCCAGTCTTCCCACTCTGATTTGTTGTTTTTTTGGTTTTTGGGGGGTTTTTTGTGCCAGAGATCAAACTCAGGGCCTTCGCTTGCTAGGCAAGCACTCTAACCACTGAACTAAATCCCCAGCCCACCCACTCTGGTTTGTGAAATAAGTGGCTGTGACATAGTAAAGAATAGACATTTGGATGAGGTACTAGGGTGCACACCTATAATCTCAGCTACTTCGGAGGCTGAGGCAGGAGAATCACAAGTTTGAGTGTAGCCTGGGTAACCTACTAAGACCCTGTCTCAAAATAAATTTTAAAAAGACTGGGGATATAACTCAGTGGTATAGCACTAGCGAGTGTGCCCAAGGCCCTAGGTTCCATCCTAGCACTACCAAAAAAAAAAAAAAAAAAAGGAAAGAGAGAAATTTAAAAAAAACCCTCACCTCTCCTAATACATGGTAAATGCAGGCCAAGTGTTTCCCTGCATCTGTGAACCATTTCAGCAAGGGGAGCTGCAGACCCTCAGATTTCTCGAGGTTGGAGGCACAGGTGACACCCTGATGTGGACTGGTATCAGAAGCAGGAAAGTCTCAAGGGACTGCGTCCTGGCCCCATGAGCGCTGCAGTGTCCCGTTATGGGCCGGGATACATCTCCAGGTAGAATGGGCACTGAGCTGCAGGACGCCCAGTTGGAATGTATTTGATTTTGCAGTTCTGAAGAGAGAAGCCAAGACAGCCTTTTAACAAAAGCCAGGAACTTTATTCTGTTGCGTACATAAGGCAATCTATATTCCATCAAAACCGCAAATCCCTTTGTAGATGTAAAATGTCTCTGTAAGTTCCCACCTTGAATGGGAAATGTTTTGTTGATCAGCCTGTCCAAAGGTCAACTAGTGGCTATAAGGGCTGACAAATGTTCTGATATAGTATAACTTGTTATGTTCTTGTACATTCCCAGTGCCCTGTACCTTGCTATGTAACCTTCCTAGGACCCCTGTACTGTGTACCAGCAACTCCCGCCTTATGCAAATACCCACAACCAGGGAACCAATTAGCAGCTGCCAGTAAGTATAGCCACTGACTACAAAAGGAGCGGCAGCTCTAATCTTGGGGCCTCAGATTCTTTGGGTGGGTAGACCATCTGGGGATGCAGGCATAATAAACTGAGTTCTCCAGCCTTCCAGGTGCAGCACAGAACTGTTACCACTTTTGCTGTAACAGTACTGGGGACCGAACCCAGTCACTGAGCTACATCCCAGCCCTTTTTATTGTTTTAACTTTGTTTCGTTTTGTTTTGTTTCTTTTTTGAGACAGGGTCTCACTATGTAGTTCATGCTGGTCTTGAACTCACTATGTAGCCCAGGCTGGCCTCGAACTCGCATGATCCTCCTGCCTCAGCCTCCCACCTGGCTGTAACAATAAATCCTAGAGAAGTAACAAGACAAAGGAAAACCTGTCCCAGCTACCAAGGCGAGAAAAGTGTGGGAGGAGAAACTTATGGGAAGAAGGTCTGCTGGATGAAGCAGGCCTTGTAAAGAAGAGTTCACTCCTGGGCTTCAGGTAGCCAAAGTGGTGGGGACGAGGGCGGGGACCTTCTGTCTTCACGTCCTGCTCTCGCAAATGGAGAAGGCCAAGTGTTCCTTTGTATTTCGATTGTCTTCTACTCAACAATGTTGCTATTTTGGGGAGAAATACTGTGGTTTCCTTCAGTGTGCAAAGAGAAAATGACTTGGAGTGGAAGACACACGCACATACGGTGTCGGCAGCGTGGAGACAAAGTGTGTCCTAAATGGTGCCTTTGGGGGCCAGCTGGCATTCTGAAGGGCTAAAATGACTAACTCCTGCTCGGCTTTGCATAGCTGATCACATTTTATTTTTATGTTTATTTTTTTAAGATGGGGTCTCACTATGTTACCCAGGCTGGCTTTGAACTTGTGGGCTCAAGCGATCTTCCTGCCTCAGCTTCCTACAGGTGTGCGCCCAGTTTATGCTCATTTTTTACACTCAGTTTCTGGTGGTGTTTTCACTCTAGATAGGAATCTCCAAAATCCGATGGATCTGTAATTATTTCAAAATAAAGAGCTAAAAAAAAAAAACTCCAACATCCTGATCCAACTGTAAAAAG
Organism: Hystrix cristata; assembly: GCA_004026905.1. NCBI lineage: Eukaryota > Metazoa > Chordata > Mammalia > Rodentia > Hystricidae > Hystrix > Hystrix cristata. The sequence continues at coordinate 103,603 of PVJO010001875.1, forward strand.
ATGTTGTTGAGATATTCTTGGTCATCAAAAGGAAACAGATGAAACAAGAATGGCTGAATGCTTGTGCCAAGCGTGGTGGTGCACAGCTGTAATCCCAGCACTTGGGAGGCTGAGGCAGGAGGATTGTCGCCGCAAGTTTGAGGCCAGCCTGGACTACATAGTGAGACCGTGTCTCAAGAAACAAACAAACAAAAGAATGGCAGAATGCTTACAACTGCAATTTCTATTCTTTCTTCCTGCTTCAATGCATCTGAAGTCTTTCCAAGATAAAAACCTTTATTTAAAAATTTGCTTGTTTTTGGTGCTAGTGATCAAACCTAAGGCCAGGCTCATGTTCTACCACACCAAACCCCAAAAATGTTTTTAAAAAATTGGAAGATAATCCAGAATATATAAAGAATCCTATAATAATTCAACAAAACCCCATTAAGAAATGAGCAAAGACCTAGCATGGGGGTGCAGTCTGTAGCCCCAGCTACTCAGGAAGCTGAGGCAGGAGGACTGTAAGTTTGAACCCAGCCTGCATGACTTAGTGACTGAGTGAGACCCTGTCTCAAAATAAAAAATAAAAAAAGCTGAGGATGTAGCTCAGCAGGAAGGGGATTGTGTTCAATCCCCTGTACTGAAGGGAGAAAGGAAGGGAGGGAGGGAGAAAGGGGAAGGGAAGTGGGAAGCCTTGTGCACTGTAGGTGGGAAGGTAAAAAGTGCAGTTGGGGGGTTGGGGATTTAGCTCACTGGTAGAGCGCTTGCCCAGCAAGTGCAAGGCCCCGAGTTCGATCCCCAGCACACACACACACGCACACACACGCACACACACGCAAAGGGCAGCCAGTACTGAAAGAGTGTAATTGTTTCTCAAAAAATTCAATAAAGAACTACCACACACTGCAGCAGTTCCACCTCCACGGTAAACCCAGTAGCGTTGGAAGCGGGGACTCCTCAGACACGGGCACGCCGTTCACAGCTTCTCCTCACTGAGACGAAACACATGCAGAAAGGCAGCCGCAGGAGTGTCATCGGGTGGTTATATTCCAAATTACGTTACAGGGTTCTGGCTTGCTCGCCCTTCCTTTTGGAGTTAGAATCTAGGTTCTTCTCCTCTCGAACAAAGAACTGAGTGAAAAGAGCCAAAAGTAGAGACAACGTTTATTTAAAATGCAGAACAGAGATTGGGAGAAACTGGCTCTGCAGAGCGAGCTTGCACCAAAGAAAGAAAAAGTAAAAAAATAAAATAAAATTACATACCGTGCCTGAGAGACATGGTACGGGCCATCGTGAAAAGATAGGACGGCATCTCCTCACGGCTTCCTTTATTTTATAGCGTCCAAATCTCCAGGAAACGTAGAACTTCCACATCCGGGTCCTGAGAGGCGGTGCTGGGATCTCGCGCCCCAGGCTGACGTCAGGTCTAGGCCTTCTCGCGAGAAGTCACATCTGTTGGGGGCCTAGTAATTAAGAGGTCAGGCCGCTCCCCGCAGCAGCAGGAAGGCTTACTGTGGCTCGGGGGCAGAGGCCCAGTCCGCGCGCAGCTGGCTGCACTGCTTTTACACGCATGGGAGGCAGGAAGGTCCAGTGGAAGGTGCGCGGGGGAAGCTCCTCCTCGCGCGGCCAAGAGGCGGAGCGAGGGAGCCCCAAAGCAAGGGGCCGGGACGGGCATCCCCAAGACCGCCGCCCCGCGGCCGCGCCCTGCGCCCGGCCCACCTCCTGGAGTCCCGACCAGCTCCCCCGCCACCCGCCACTCCCTACGGCCCGTGGACTGGCCAGCGAGGGCAGGGAGTTCTGACACACGCTGCGACATGGCTAAACCTGGAAGACAGTCATAAACCACAAACAATAAAGACTGCACTTTTTTTTTCTTTTCTTTTTTTTTAAGATTTCGCTATCCAGCAACACATAGTTGAGACAGAGCGCCCAGGCTGCTGGCCGATAGATTCCCCGTGAAGGAGGCAGCCTTCAAATTACTCTTACAAATGTTTTTTTCAAATATAATGACCAGCCAGGAGTGAGAGCACACATCTGTAACCCAGGAGGCTGAGGCAGGAGGTTGCTACAAATTCAAGGCCAACCTGAGCTACCTAGTGAGTTCAAGGCCAGCCTGGGCCACATAGTAAGATCCTGTCTCAGAAAACCAAAAGAAACCAACAAACCAAAAAACTCCCAAAACAACAACAAGAACAGTCGCCCCCAAACAAACAACATCAAAAAACAAATACAATGACCAAAGATAACTAGAGGCACCAGGTGTGGTGACTCACCCTTGTAATCTCAGCACTCCAGAGGCTGAGGCAGGAGGATCCCTGAGAGCTCAAGGCCAGCCCCGACTACATGATGAGGCCGTCTCAAAAAACAAAACAAACAAACAGATAAATAGAGGCACAAGGAAAGTAAGCCAAGGCCACTGCCAACAGAGCCCAGTTTGTTTGTTTGTTTTTTCTTCTTTTTTAATGCAGTACTGGGGATTGAACCCAAGGCCTGCCTGCACACTAAACTATATCCTCAGCGCTTTTTTTTTTTTTAAAACTATCTTTCTTTCTTGTTTTTGTTTGTTTTGAGGCAGTGTGTCATTATGCAGTTCCGGTTGGCCTTGAACTCATTGTGCAGCTGGCCTCAAATTAGCAGTGATTCTCCTGCCTCAGCCTCCCGAATGGTGGAATTATAGGCATGCGCCACCACATCTGGCATAAGAAATTGATTTTTAAAGGCTGGGTTAGTGGTAGAGCTTGTGCTTAGCATGTGCCAGTTCTTAGGTCCAATCCCCAGCACCAAAAAGGAAATTGATTTTTAAATATATTTTATTTACATTGCTGTTGTAATACTAAACTCAATTTCTTTTGTTCAAGTTCCTATGTGGGCTGGGGGTGTACCTTAATGGTACCTTAATGGTAGACTGCTTTCCTGGCATGTGCTAGATCCTGAATTTGATCCCCAGCATCATAAAAATAAAGTCCATGCATATTTGCTTTAGGATAATAATCCAGATTACATGACATGGCTGTTTTAGAAAAATAAAATGCTATTATAATGTCAGTGGTTTCTGTATCGGTGGTTGGTCTCATTACAGAGTCTAGTAAAAATAAGCTCACAGACAAAATACAAAATGGACAAATTTGTCAGGATAAATTAATTTCTCAGTGACTCCAACTATTTGTGTCATCTTTTTTTTCATCTATTTTTGTTAAATACATTAACAAAACAATCTTTCCACATTTGGATATATTTGCAAAGTTAATGGTTAATTATTTAATTAATAAAAACAAAGAAAAAAGACCCTAAAATGGTCAGACCTGATGGCACACACCTGTGACCTTGCGCTCTGGGACACTGAGGCATGAAGATCACAAGTTCCAGCCCAGCCTGGGTGACTTAGTGATTTAGCAAGACTCTGTCTCAAAGTAGAAGATTCTACTTTTTGGGTTGTTTTTTTTTTTTTTTTTCTTGAGTCAGGGTCTCACTACATAGTTCAGGCTGGCCTTGAACTCATGATAATCCTCCTGCCTCAGTCTCCTGAGTGCTAGGATTACAGGTGTGTGCCACCATACCTAGCCAAAAGAAAAAAAATTTTTTTAATTGAAAAGAAAAAAAAACAATTTGTTGACAATAAGCAAAATCTTCCAAAACAATAAAAAATTAAAAAGGACTGTGAATGTAACTCAGTGTGCAGGCACTAGGTTCAATCTCCAGTATCAGGAAAAAAAAAATCTGTAGCTATCAATTAATTAAATCTGAGATGTAATTTTTTTTTTTTTTTGAGAGGCGATCTCCTTATGTTGCTCAGGTTGGTCTGGAACTCCTGAGCTCAAATGATCCTCCTGCTTCAGCCTGCTGCTGGCACTACAGGCCCAAGCCACTGGGTCTGGCTTTGTATTAATTTATGTCAAATAATAACCACTATTTGTGGAAAGTTGTTAAATTAAGAGAGTCAGACCAGTACAGTACTTTAAATCCATTCGTGCCATATTTTGGTTTTCTTGCTGTGGCGGACTTAATGTGGTCAACTTGAGCCAGAACGCCCAGCTGGACTGAGTTGGTGTGATGCTGGGTGTAGAGGGTCCACCTGAGGGCTGTTGCTGATGCAACATAAGGCAGAGTGGGAGCAGAAGCTGGTTGGCGGGCTGTTTCCCAGGAGAAGCTCTGCTGCGGCTGGTTCTCCGGAGAGGAACTCAGCTGTTCTCATCGAGGAAGGAGCTCGGGGCCTTGCTGTCGCCGAGGATGGCTGCTGTTGCTTTGGAGGAGCTCTGGTCTTCATTCTGCTGCCATCAGCGTATCCTGGTTCCAGGAAAGATTTCTTCAGCCATCATCCGCAGACACGGACGTACACGGGACAGTGTCGTGGGCTCCCAGCCCTTCACTGGATCCTTTGGGTCTCCAGTGCTTAGATAGACATTTGGCTTGCGGGTGAATATTGTAACTTGTAAATGTCCTGTATTAAATCTGCTCTCTTACAAACCATTGACTCTAGAAGAGCTAACTAAGACACTTGCCATATATTTTATAGAGCAAATTCAACTTGCTTATTAAAATTAGATTCTCTGGTTACAAATACTGGATGCTGACAATATTTAAAACCCTTTGCAGCTAGGCATGGTGGTGCATGCCTGTAATCCCAGCACTTGGGAGGCTGAGGCCAGAGGATTGCTGTGAGTTCGAGGCCTGCCTGAGAGACCCTGGTGGTGTCAAAAAACCAAAAAAACAAAACACACACACACACACTCACAGCCCACAACAAGCCATTTGCAATTCCTGAGCATCTCTGGCTGGTCCCAGAAGATGATCCCTGAACAAAGTCCACAGCTGAGGGGCTGCCCAGCCTGACGAGGGGCCACCTGCTGATGCCACCCAGGCTGGCGGCAGTGTCTTCTCCCTTGATGGGGTGAGACCGCTTCTCCTGAGGCTGCATTTGCTGACTCCTTACTAAGAGCTTAGACTGACACAGGTTTGCTTTACTTTATGTGGAAGCTCAGCACAGATCTATTTTTATTAGATTGCAGAGGCTCCAGGGGCTTCTTATGAGCAAGCAGCTCGTTAATGGCCTTTTTTGCACATAAACAAAATCCCAAATTGGAAAAATGAGAGAAAATAAAGAACTAAAATTTCTCTATTTAAAATGAAATTCTTTTGTAGCTTTATGTACTCATTTTCCCTTTCCATTAATTATTTAATGCATTTTTATGATACATGGCGGTCACTGGCCTGATTGAAAATTAAAACCGGAAAAAAATACATATATGTTCCAAAAGATGGTGTTTTTTCCCCACCAGAGCGGTTCCAAGGGGTGATGGGATACAGCTGAAAGAGTATGAACTTCACAGTCATTCAGACCTGGGTCTTAAAGGATTTCTCAATTAGCTATAATTTAGTGAACTTGTACTTTCTGCTCTATAAAATAGGAACATCACTTCCCTTGTGGTTGCTCTGAAGGTTAAAGATAATATGAGTAAAGTGCCTGGCATATGGAGCAGGATTTTTATTTAATATTATTCCCTGTCTTTTTTGCTAGGGTTTGATAGCTTAAAATAAATGTGGCAATGTAGCCCAGAACTGTAATTCCAGCACTCAAAGGCTGAGGCAGGACGATTACAAGTTTGAGCCAGCAGCACAATTTAATGACTTAGCAAGACCCTGTTGTGAAATAAAAGTTAAAAAAGGGGCTGCAGCAGCAACAACAGATACATGTTCTTCTCAGCAGCGTGGATCTTTCTCCAAAATAGACCACATACTAGCTCATAAATCATACATAAATAAAAACAACAGAATTTCTGGGCGTGGTGGCACCCACCTGTAATCCCAGCACTTGGGAGGCTGAGGCAGGATTGCTGTGAGTTGGAGGCCAGTCTGGTCTACATAGCGAGTTCAAGGCCAGCTTGAACTACATAGTGAGATCCTGTCTCAAAAAAACAAAAAAACCCCAACAACAACAAAAAAACTCCAACAGAATCATAATTACCTCACTAATGTTATCAGATCATAGTGCAATAAAACTAGAAACCAAAGGCAAAAGAAATCACAGAAATTATGCAAACACGTGTAAATGAAACAATATGCTCTTTTGTTGATATTTTCTTGTTTTCTTTTGTTTGAGACAGGGTCTCACTATGTATTCCAGACTGGCCTTGAATTTACTGTGTAGCCTGGGCTGGCCTCCAACTTGTGGCGATCCTCCTGCCTCAGCCTTCTGAGTGCTGAGATTGTAGGCGTGTGCCATCACCTCGTCTGGTTTTGGAATCAGAGTAATGCTAGCTTCCAGGAATGACTTTGGGAGAACTGATTCCCCTTCAGGGCTATGTAGTGAGTTCAAGGCCAGCCTGAATTATGTGATATCCTGTCTCACCAAAACAAAACAAAATTACAAGCCAAACAAGGACCCAACTGAAAAAGAAAACTATAGACCAATCTCTTTAATGAATATAAACACAAAAATCCCCAACGAGATTCTGGCAAACAGAATGCAACAAATCATCAAAAAGTTCACACATCATAACCAAGTAGGCTTCATCCCAAGGTGGTTCAACATACACAAATCAATAAATGTAATTCATCCTATAAACAGCAGCTAGGACAATCACATGATTTTCTCAACAGGTGCAGAAAAAGCCTTTGACAAAATCCAACATATATTCATGATAAAAACCCTGAAGAAAATAGGTGTAGAAGGTCTTTATCTAAACACGATAAAACATTTATGACAAACCTACTGCCAATATCATATTAAGTGGGGAAAAACTGGAAGCTTTCCCTCTAAAATCAAGAACAAAACAAGGATGTCCATTATCACCACTCCTGTTCAATATACTCCTCAAAACTTTAACCAGAGAAATCAAGCAAGAGAAAGAAATAAAGGAATACATACAGGAAAGGACGAGGCCCAGGTGTCATTATTTGCAGATGACATGATCCTTTACATAGAAGACGTAAAAAATTCTACCAAAAGACTCTTAAAATAACCAAATTCAGCAATGTACCACGATACAAAATCAACACACGGAAATCAGAAGTACTCCTGTACACCAATAATGAGCTCACTGAGAAAGAAATTAGGAAACCAACACCATTCACAGTAGCTTCAAGAAAAATTAAATGCTTAGGAATCAACCTAACCAAAGAAGCAAAAGATGTCTACAATGACACCTACCTGTTATGGCTTGTATCTACATGTCCCCCCAAAACTTCATGCGCTCATAGGTGTGGCTTTTTGGAGGAGGGTGGTCTAGGGTGTGTGACTATGGATGGGTAAGGGTGTGATAACTAAATTAGTACACTGATTGGTTTAGCAGGGTTCTACGTGTGGAAAATGGGAAGATCCACTCTGGGTGTGGGTGGCACCATCCAGCCTGTATTAGCTTTCTGCTGCTGCAACGAAATACCCGCAGAAACCAATTTGACGAGAGGTTTCTTGGCCCACCGCTTCCTCAGTTTCAGTTCAGGATCTGTGGGCACCATTACTTGAGCCTGAGAAGAGCCAGAACATCATGGTGGTGGGGACATTTGGAGAAAGAGGCCATTTACATTATGTCAAGGAGGCAGACAGACAGACAGTGAGGAAGGGACAGGGGACCAAATATACCCTGCAAGGCATGCCCCTGGTGACCTGCCTTCTCCAACTAGGTGCTGTCTCCTACTGTTTCTACCACCTCCCAGTAGCCCCTTCATCTGTATATCCATCTATGGATTAATCTCCCCACCCCAGTACTGGAGATTGAACTCGGGGCCTTCACGCTGAGCTAGATCCCCAGCCCTTTTAAAAAATTTTTATTTCGAGACAGGATCTCACCAAGTCACTATGTTGCCCCTTCTGGGCTGGAACTTGTGATCCTCCTGACTCAGCCTCCCAGAGGGCTGGGATTGGGTGGATCCATTGATAAGGTGAGCACCTTCTTGACTCACAAACCCCACTGCTGGGCGGAGAACTAAGCTTTGAGTGCGCGAGCACTTGGAGGGTACTTCATGTTCAAACCATGCGAGGAGCTGTCTAGCCTGGGCCATACAGCAAGACCTCATCTCAAAAAAAGCAAAGCAAAGAAAAAACAATTTGGTGAAATGTCATGATGTTTGTAAATAATTACTTAAAACCAGAACAAGCCAGGCATGGTAGTGCATGCCCAGGATCCCATCGCTTGGGAGGCTGAGGCAGGAGGATCATGAGTTCAAAACCAGCCTGGACTACATAGATCCTGTCAAACAAACAAATAAATAAAATGGCTGAGGATGTAGCTCGGCCCTCTCTGTGTTTCGTTCCCAGTGCTATGAAAATAAATGAATCTATAACGAGATATTATTTCATATAATAATCTTGGCTAACGTAAAAATAAAGTCTGAAAATACCAAATGTTTGGGCAAAGAAATGCCTTGATGCTGCTGGTAGAGGCACAGATCAGCTGATGGAGCGTTATCGTATTAAGTGGTAAAAGTGAAGAGGTAATTTCCTCCTACTCAGCAATTCTGCTTTTTAATTTACTGGTTTTTTGTTTTGTTTTTGTCTTGTTTTGTTTTGTTTTTTGAGACAGGATCTCAATACATAGCCCAGGCTGGCCTCGAACTCATGGTGGTTCTCCTGCCTCAGCCTCCCAAGTGCTGGGATCATAGGTGTGTGCCACCAGCCCCGGTTGCTTTTTTAATTGATAGCCTAGAAAAATACTTTTATAAGTGCAGAGAGTTATCCCAGTGGTGCCAAACCATGCTAGTTAGAGGTTAGATATACTACGTGTATCTCCAACACTCTTCCCAGCTCATATTTATTACACTCACTGGTGTACATCACACAGAAGCCCTACCTAGAAGAAACCCAAAACATCATTTTCAGAAGGACACAATCTTGATGTAGAATCTTCTACAAGAACACTTATGTCAAAGCCAGGCCTGGTGGCACACGCCTGTAATCCCAGCACTTGGGATGTCAGAGTTCGAGCCCAGCTCGGGCAACTTAGTGAGACATTGTCTCAAGATAAAAAGGGTTGTTTAAAAAAAAAGTTTAAATCCCCCCCCCACCTTGCTTACCCCCTTGATTATCTGGCTTCCTTCCGCCTGTCTGCCACCCTGCCTCAGACCCAGCTGATTGTGGACTGAAACCTCTACAAACTGTGAGCCAAATAAACCTTTCTTCCCCTAAAAAAAAAAAAAGTTTAAAGATAAATAAATAAATAAATAGGGCTGGAGATGTAGCTCAGTACAAAGGTGTTGGTTCAATACCCAGTAGCACAAAAAAAAGAAAAAAAAAAGGAAAGAAAGAGTGTACTTCTGAAACGAGTGGATTAGTAAGATAGTGCAGGACCAGGAGCTTCTCCTGGGACTCAGTGTCACCTTCTGCTAGGAGCGTGGCTGCATCCGTGACATGATCTAGCCAACAAAGTTCAATTTGACGCCAAAGCTTTAAATTTACATTTGACAGCAAATATAAAGGAGAGAGAAATATGCTAACTATGAGCACAAGGAAGCGACCAGGCCTGGAAGGTGTTCTACAGGGCAACAGGCCTCTCTTCAGCTACCCAGTGTGAGTCTGGATTAGATCAGAGTTGGAGAATTGGACTGGATATGTCTCTGTCACTTCCTCCTAGCCGGGACAAAATATCTGACACCCACAGCTCAAAGGAGGCAAGGTTCATTTTGGCTCACGGTTTGTTTCAGTGAGTTCAGTCTGTGGTCCTGGGTTCCAAGGGAGAAACAGTGGGCAGTGGAAAGCTGCTCACGGGGTGATCAGCAACCAAAGAGAGCAGGGAGGAGCTGGCGGGGAAGAGCACGGTGCCCCCACAATCAGGTCACCTTCCAAACATGTGCGGACTGAACCACAGGACGCTACTGAATGGGTAACTAGAACACTTTCAGGGTGGAACAGATATCAGATGATATTAAATTTTGTTTTGTTTTTGTTTTGCGGTGTAGAAGATCAAACCCCAGGCCTCACACATGCTAGATGAGAACTCTACCACTGAGCGACACACCCAGCTCCCAGAAACTGTTCCTTTGTTAGGTGCAGTGATGTTAATTTCACAAAGGAAAGTTCTCTCCTAATGGAGTAGCAAGACACCTAGAAGTCTGATGTTCTAAAATACGAAGTAAGTTCAAAGATGTGTTAAATGGATGTGTGTTACACTCCTGTAACCCCCACATTCAGGAGGCTGAGGCAGGAGAATGGCAAGTTTAAGGGCAGCCTGGGTGATGTGGGGAATCCCAGACCATCCTGACCACAGAACAAGACAGATCTTGCCTTAAAAACAAATTATTAGGTGGGCAGAGTGTAATCCCAACATCCAGGAGGCTGAGGCAGGAGGATCATTGCAAGTTCAAAGCCAGCCTGGGCTACAGAGTGAGTTCAGGGCCATTCTGAACTACACAGTGAGAGCCTGTCTCAAAAAAGTTATATTTTTTAATAGTTTCAGTTTTTGTTTTTTTATTTTTATTTTTTGGTGCTGGGGATCAAACTCATGGCCTTGTACTCATTAGGCAAGCATTCTAACCACTGAGCTACATCCCCAGCCCCTGAAAAAATTATCAATGAGGGTTAAATAGTAATTTTTATTCAAATAAAATAAATGTAGGCTTTATCACCTACATGGCCTCAGTGAAGGGTTCTTAATGTATTTCAGGATGAAGGAAAGTAAACATTGAAATGCAAGACAGAAGAGTGTAAAATAAATTGGTAAGAATTTATGGCCATTTAAACAGGTGTTGACTGTATAAAACAATAACAATGACATCAATTTGGGGCATATAAAACACTGGAATGCTGGATATAATGACACACTAGGTGGAAGAGAGGTGGTCAGTATGGAAGCAAAGAAGGTATACCTGGGCACGGTGGCATACGCCTATAATCCCAGCACTCAGGAGGCTGAGGCAGGAGGATGGCTATGAATTTGGGGCCTGCCTGTGCTACACAGTGAGTTCAAAACAAGCCTGAACTACAGAGTGGGATCCTGCCTCAAAAAAAGAAAGAAAGAAGGTACAGAAGAGAACCAACTTTAGACTTTGTCAATGTGCATATTAAAATATAGAAGATGGGGATGGGGATTTAGCTTGGTCATACAGTGCTCACCCAGCAAGTGCAAGGTCCTGAGTTCAATTCCCAGCGCCCCCCCCAAAAAAAGAAAAAAAAAGAAAAAAATGTATATGGAAGATATTGATTAGAAGAATGGAAATAGAAAGTACCACTTCAAACCACTGGAGAGGAAACAAGGGAAATGTATAAACAAAATAATTCCAAATGCAAGCAGGAAAGGAGAAAGAAGCAGCATAGAAACAACCATAAAATAACACACAAAATAAGAAGTAAGATAATAGAAACAAATCCAAGGATGTCACCAATCACAGTAAATATGCAGCCAGGGCTCGCACATATTAGGCAAGCACTCACCACTGAGCGACATCCTCAGCCCATCTTTTCTTTTTAAATAACATACGGGGTTTTCCTACAGTGCCCAGGCTGGCTGGGAACTCCTGGGCTCAAGTGACCCTTCGAACTCAGGCTCCTGCAGTAGCTGAGACAGAGGTGCACACTTCCATACCGCCGGTTGTTTTTAAATATCAAGTAGAGTATATTTGAAACAAAGAGGCCATTTGCAGAACATGTGAAAATAAATGAACAGAGAAAGATAATACCAGACAAAAACCTAACCATGAGAAGGCACTATTAGTGGGTAGGGGGTTTAGCTTAGTGCTAGAGCACTTGCCTAACACTTTTTGTTTGTTTCGAGACAGGGTCTCACTATATAATTCAAGGTGGCCCTAAACTCACTATGTAGCCCAGGCTGGCCTCAAACCTGTGGTGATCCTCCTGCCTCAGCCTCCCAAGTGCTGGGATTACACAGGCGTGCACCACCACGCCTGGCTATTGTCTAGCATTTTTGCATGCAAGCCTAAATTCAATCATCAGCAGAAAAAAACTAAAATAAAGAAAGCTTTATTACAGTGAAGAGGACTTGCACATAATCATAGAAGATATAATTCAAAAGGAAGATATATGCAAAAAACAATATAACCTATTAATGTGAGGCAAAACCCGACAGAATTATGAGAAGAAATTTGTAATTCCCAGTGAGTTTGTTTTTGTCGTGCGTTTTCTTTCCTTCTTTCTCTCCTTTCTTTCTTTCTTTCTTTCTTAACAGGGTCTCACTACATAGCTCAGGCTGGCCTTAAACTCATGGTGATCCTCCTGCCTCAGCTTCCTGAGTGCCGGGATTACAGGTGTGTGCCACCACACCCAACTATAATTCCCAATGAGTGGCAGGAAATTTTAACATACATCTCTCTCGGAAATTTCTAGATCGAGCAGACAAAATTAGTGTGAAATTACCATACCATAAATAAATCATGTTGGATACAATAATTAGAGAATTTATGTCCTTGTTAAGTGCCCATGGGGCATTTGCAAAAATTGACTACATGGAATTCAAGACCAACGTGGTATATGTACTGAGACTCCATGTCAAAAATTTTTTAAAAAGGGCGGTGCTGGGGATTTAGCTCAGTGGTTAGAGTGCTTGCTGAGCAAGCGCAAGGCCCTGAGTTCCATCCCTGGCACCAAGAATAAATAAAATTTTTAAAAATCTGAGTACTCCACAGGGCATAAAATCAGTTTACAAACTGTAAAGAATTATTATACAAGATGATACGCTCGGATCACAGTCCAAGTCATTTGCAAACCGATTTTTAAAAGACACCTTTAAAGCTCCGTGTGTTTGTACACTTAAAAATCACACAGGACTTCGGGACGCCGCACGAACCCCGCAGAGGACACTAAGTGAAGAGACCGCGTCTGCGCCCGGCCGCACCGAAGTCGCCGCAGTGAGGCCCGACCAGCCGCGGCGCGTCCCCGAGTCAGTGGAACCGAGAGGCCGCCCGTCGCCCGCCGGCCGAGGCCGCTCCGAACGGGGCCGCAGCCGTTCCCGCCCTCGGAGCCGGCGGCCAGCGGGGCGCTCCGAGAGCCCCGGGCGCCCCTTTCGGGAGCGCCGGGGAGAGGGCGCGGGGGGCCCGGCGGCGCGGGGACCGACCCCGGAACTCAGCCGCGCTCAGCGACGGCCCTCGGCGTTTCCCCGCGCGGCGGGCCGGCCCCGGGTCTGCGCGGGGACTGAAGCCAGACACCGGGCGGTGTCCGGCAGGCCGCTTCTCTCCTTAGCTCCTGGAGGCCCGCGCTCACTCGGCACCCCGGAGCTCCGCAGCCCGGGCGTCCTCGGGGCTGTGGGGGCCTCGTCTTGGGTGGCCACGCTCGCCGGGCTCCCCGCCCTGCCGGAGGGAGGCCCTGCGGTCCCTCGGGCCGGGAAGACCGCAAGCGCAGACCTTCTCGGGATGCAGGCGCTCCGGTCACACGGCTTTCTCCCTCGTGCTGCCGGGGGTCACACCCGGGCCTCCTGCGTGCCCTTTTGTTTTTATGGTACTGCAGCTCGAACCCGGGGCCTCACACTAAGTTACATCCTCAGCCCCTTTTTAAAAATAATTTTTCTTTGAGTGAGGGTCTCACTGAGTTGCCCAGGCTGGACTGAACCTTGCTGTCCTCCTGCTTCAACCTCCCAGAGTGCTGTGATTACTGGTGTGCACCACCATCCTCGGCTTTCCAAATATGGTTTGGGGGGGGCCAGGCCTGGTGGCACGCGCCTGTGATGCCAGCACTCAGGAGGCTGAGGCAGGAGGATCACCATGAATTCGAGGCCAGCCTGGGCTACATAGTGAGTTCAAGGCCAGCCTGCACTATATAGCAAGACGCTGTCTCCAAAAACAAAACAAAACAAAAAAAACCCCCAAAAAATTTGCTTTGGCAGCACATATACTGCCAAAAAAAGAATATGGTTAGGGACAAAGTCACATAATCATAAATCCAATTCAACATTGGTCTGTCCCTATATCTTTGGTTTTCCTTCTCTATATCGAACCAGGAAAGCTCTTAATCTCATTAGATTAGACCTCATTAAACTTGAATTTTGAGTTCAAATTTCAGTCAGACAACTGAATAAGTAGTAAGACCACCCTGACCCTCGGCTACATCCAGAATTTTTCTTTTTCTTTTTTTTTCAGCCAGAATTTTAATAAGCACACTCGTATAAAAGAATTTAGGGCTGGGGATGTACCTTGGTGGTACAGCTCTTGCCTAGCATGTGCAAGGCCCTGGGTTTGATCTCCAGCACAGGAGAAAAAAGGAGAAACAGGAGGAAAAGAAGGAAAGAGAAAAAGAGGAGGAGAAAGCCAGGAATGATGATGTGTGCCTGTAATCCCAGGATTTGGAAGGTTGAGGCAGGAGGCTAAAAAGCTCAAGGCCACCTTGGACTACATAGTGAAATGTTATCTCAAAAAATAAACAAGCTGGGCATGGTGGAGCACAACTGTAATCCCAGCACTCAGGAGGCTAAGGCAGGAGGATCGCTGTGAGTTCAAGGCCTGCTGGAACTACATAGCAAGACCTTGTCTCAAAAACAAAACAAAACAAAAACCCTCAAAACAAAACATAAAATAATTTGGCCTAATACAATGTTATATTTTGCTCTTCTTGATCTATCAGCTTGCTATGGTTTGCATAGGCATCCCACAAATGCCCATGTGTTAAGGGCTTGGCCCCTGCCATGGCTCTATTACAAGGTAGAAACTTGAAAGAGGTGGAACCTACTGGGAGGAATTCAGGTCACTCTGGGGGATTGGGATGGTGATGCTGCCTCCCTCTGCACTCTCTTTGTCTCTCTCCACCAACTTCCTGACAGTTACAAGGCAAGCAGCTGGCTCCATCTCCATCACCATCACACCCTTGCTGCTCCCCACCATGATGTGCTGTCACACCACAGGCCCAAAAGCAAAGACCATGAACTGAAACAACTGACCATGAACCGAAACCTCCACAACTGTGAGTCAAAATAAACCTTTCTTCTGGATAAGTTGATTACCACTGGTGGTTGTTACAATAACGGAAAACTGACTTACCACCGAAGCTCAGAATTTTAGTGTGTTCCCCAGGGTACTGCTAGTACATGTTAGCAAAGTCCTGCACCTGTGTGGTGTGTACGCCACCTCTTCTTGAACCAGAGCACTCCTGTCCCTCTGGAGCACTGTAAGACTTGACACAACTCGTGGACCTGGTGACAACAGGGTATGCAGGATGTGTCTCTGCTCTCAAGGCCTCCTGCGAGGCTGCCATAAATTTCCAGGCAAGGGGAGTCAGTGTGCGAAGGACAAGCCACCTCTGCCAGTGAGGCAACTTGGGGTGACCTGGAACTCAAGAAGACCAGTTTCATTTGAATGTCTTCATTAGCCTGCAGAGTCTCAATGTCAAGGCTCAGGGTCCCATTCCTTCCTGACCAAAATCCTTGCGAGACCAGGAATTTAAATGTCATTATAACTCAGCAATCTGCACAATTATATTTTGTTTTTTATTTTCAGCAGTATCAGCCCTAAGGCCACGAGAAATAATGGATTCTCTTGGCGTTAACTTGGAAGCTTGCTGGGACTCGATGCATGCCCAGACCGGAGAGCTCCCAGAGCAGAGCTTGCTATGTTTCCCTTGTAAACTCTCAAGCACAGTCAGTAAACCTGCCCCACACCACGGCCCTGGAGTCACCACTGCTGCCTCCCCGTGAAGGGGCGGGGGCTGACTTGCGGCCCCTTCTCGCTGACAAGGGGGTCAAGCCTGAGCTCGGCCAGCACACACAGACCAGGCCAACCCTCACTTTCCTTCACCTGGGACTGCTCCTCGCACCGATTCTTTGTCAGTCTGTGTCTAGTTAAAGAGACAAAAACCATGTTTTAATTTAAATAGGGTAATTTAGTACCACTTTCCCCAAAAATAAGACCTAACCCGAAAATAAGCACTGGTCATTACCATGGTGACGGCCAGGGTCATGGAGAAGACTGTACTGCACTATTCTCTTGCTCGGTGGCTACTCTGTAATGGCAGGTAAGGCATGGTGATCGGGGTTGCTTTTTTGGAGGGGTGCTGGGGATCGAATTCAGGGCCTGGTGCTTGCTGGGCAAGCTCTCTACCACTGAGCTAAATCCCCAGCCCGAGGGTTTGGCATTTCTGATCTCTAGCTTTCAAGGGTGATTATTTTCTCGGGAAACAGGGATAAAGATTATGAACGCAGGGCACAGTGGTAGACACCTATAATCTCAGCTACTGGGGAGGACGGGGCAGGAGGATCATAAATTTGAGGCCAGCCTGGACTACAGAGCAGGACCATTTCAAAATAAAATAAAAGGCTGGGAGTGTAGCTTAGTATAGAGCACTTGCCTAGTATACACAGGGCCCTGGACTCAATCCTCAGCACCACACAGACAAAGAACAAGACAGGATAACTGCAGAGAGGTGAAGAGAGCTCTAAGGGGTACCCTATGGCGGGATAACCGCGAGGCAGTGCTTCCCACCTTATTGGAGAAGGTGTGGTTGTGGTTCACTGGACAGCTGAAGTTTGCTGTTGTCAAAAATCCCACAAGGGCTGCCAGGTGTTGCAGCGCACGCCTGTAATCCCAGCGCTCAGGAGGCAGAGCAGAAGAGCTCCTGCGCGCTCAAGGCCAGCCTGGGCTACATAGCAAGACTCTGTCTCTAAACACCAAAAAAACAGCTGGGGTTTGCTCAGTGGTTAGAGCACTTGCCTTGCAAGCACAAGGCCCTGAGTTCGATCCCCGGCACCACCACACAAAAAAATCCCACAAGGGAGACCCCAGGAGGAGTCAAACCTTGACCTTGGACTTCTCCTCTCCAGAACTGTGAGAAACAAATACCGGCTGTTGGAGGGTTGCTTGGACCTAGGAGTCGAAGGCTATCCTGGGCAAGACAGCAAGATAAAACAAAAAGCCAGGTACGATGGCATATGCCTCTAATCTCAACACTCTGGAGCCTGAGGCAGGAGGATTGGCCCAAGTTCAAGGCCAGCGTGAATTATAGAGCGAGACCCTGTCTCAAAAAAGAAAATTTTTTTTCACGCTACTATGTTTTCACTTAATTACTTTATGTAAAAGTATTTTTTATCCTATACTAAAATATAGATTCTTTACATTATTAATATAACTATTTATGCTGGGCATGGTGGTACACACCTATAATTCCAGCTCTCCAGAGGCTGAGGCAGGAAGATGATGCCAAGTTCAAGGTTAGCCTGAAATACATAGTGAGACCCTCTCTCAGAAGCGAAACAAATATATAATTATTTGTGTTTCTGATTTGTAAGAAAATATTAGTTCGACAATACTACAGACAATATTACTCTCAGAGAAGTTTAAATTTTAAGAGTTTAAAATTTTAAATTCTACTTGGAGTTTCTTTTTTATCCTTAAAATACATCCTGTTAAGTATGTAAAGTCTCAGTGGCTGGGGATTTAGCTCTAGTGGTAGAGTGCTTGCCTAGCAAGGGCAAGGCCCTGAGTTTGATCCCCAGCACACACCCCCCTCCAAAAAAGTATGTAAAGTCTCTTAAACTAACACTTTCTACATGGGACGATGTTGCCAAATCGTTAAGGTTCAGTTGACTCATTTTCAAATTGAAGGAATCTGAAAGTTTTTACTTATTTTTGGATTAGGTGATTGAATTATGTGACTCAAAGTGTACATAATAAAACACACATAGAGGAGTTTTAATGTATACAGGGTTTTATTTCTATTTTTTTCTGTTTTTGTTTGTTTCTGTTCTTATTCCTCAACTCTTTTCTGATTTTTGCTAGTTTGTCATTTACCATAGCAGGGCTTCTTTTACAAATACAGCCAAATATCAAGGCCTTGCTTATCTCCTCCCCATCCTGGCCTGGCTCAAACAGAACACCGGTGCCATGTGCTTTGTGCTTTGCGCTTTGCTTTCCCACTGAACAGTGTGTACTGGGGATCTTTCTATATCAATACAGAGGGCAACACATTATTTTATTTTATCATGATTATGATTATGATGTGCTAGGGATCAAACTCAGGCCCTTTTAACCTCCTATGCAAGAATGCTTCCATTGAACTGTGTCCCCAATTCCTATTATTTTAACAGTTAAACAGAAAGTGGTTCTGGTTTTTGTTGTTTCTTGTTTGTTTGTTTCCGTACTAGGGATGGGACCCAAGGCTTTTGCACTGAGCTAAATTCCCAACCCTTTTTTTTTTTTTTTTTTTTGGTGCCGGGGATCGAACTCGGGGCCTTGTGCTTGCAAGGCAAGCACTCTAACCCCTGAGCTAAATCCCCAGCCCCGCCAAGTGCAAACTTTTGCCCTTCGATAAAAAGCTGTTTGTATCGTTGAAAGCTGTTAATGTTTTTAAAACCAAAGATGTCAATGTACGAGTTGTTTTTTCGAAACTAAAAGCTCAGTATTTAGTTTAATTGCAGTGTTGGCGCTTTCCCATAAATAAGTGGGTTTGAGTTTGCACTTTGGGTACTCAGTTTGCCATCCTGCTGTAGGTCCTCACACAAGTGAAATCTCACCTGCCCACTTAATCAGACACACATATGATTAAGACTGTCCCAAAAGGGGGGTGATTTGTCCTTTTGTGACTGATTTCACTTAGATTATGTCTTCACGTTAAGGGGCGTCATGGCACGTGTCAGAATGTCCTTGTTGTTTAGGGCCAAATAGGAGTCCACTGTGTATCTGCCAGTCGTGCAGCACACAACAGTGTCTCAGTGGGCAAGGACACTGCCACCTAGGTCTGTCTAAGTGTGTGCTGTGCTGTCCCTGCAAAGATACAATCGCTAAAGGTCACATTTCACACATACACTCACTGTTAATCCACTTTGTTAAGCGATACACTATGGTGCATAAATACAGACACCACTCTAGACTACTGTGATTAATGCTGCTGTGAACATGGGTATACAGACATCCGTTCCTATCCCAGGCTTCAATTCTTTAGTGTCTACACCCAAAAGCAGAATTGCTGGATATACAGTATCTCTGTTTTTTCTTTTGTTGTTGTTTTTGCAGTACTGCGTTTTGAACCCAAGGCCTTTGCACTGAGATTTCTTTCCAGCCATTCATTTATTTATTTATTCTGAAGACTGAATCCAGGGCCTCTACACCGAGCTACATTGACAGCTCTTTTAATTTTATTTTAAATTTTGAAACAGGATCTCATTAAGTCACCAAATTGCTCAGGCTGGAACTGAACTTGGAATCCCGCTGCCTCAGCCTTCCAGAGTGCTGGGATTACAGGTGATGACCCGAGACACCTGGGTTTGTTTAGTTTCATTGCTGGAGCTGGGCATGGGAACACAAGCCTGTAATCTCAGCACTCAAAAGGCTGAGGCAGGAGGATCACGAGTTCGAGGCCAGCCCAGGCTACACAGTGAATTTGAGGCCAGCATGGTCTAAATGGCAAGACCCTGTGTCAACCCCCATCCCAAATTATTATGTGGGTGTAAACTAAAAAATAAAAAGATTTCATGGGAATCTGTTTAGTCCATGATCAGAAATATGACACTGATAAGACAAATATTACCTTACATTCATATTGCTACTCTTTTAGACATGTGCTTTTATATTTTATTTTTGAGACAGGGTCTCACTGTATAGGTCAGGCTGATCTGGAAACTCACTATGTAGCCCAGACTGACCTTGAACTCAGAGCGATCCTCCTGCCTCAGCCTCCCGAGTGCTAGGACTACAGGCATGCGCCACCACACCTGACATTCCCTCAACCAATCACTTTAATCATTAAACTCTGTGTCAACTTGGACAGGCTATGATGCCCCCTCGTTAGTCAGACACTAGTCTAGATACTGCTCTAAAGGGATCTTACAGTTAACATCCACCATCAGTTGACTTCAAGGAAAGGAGACTACTCAGTGATGAGGGTGGGGCTCATCCAGTTCGTCAAAGGCCTTAAGAGCAAAGACTGAGATTTCTTGGAAGGATTTCTGCCTCAAGAGTAACACAGAAATCCTGCCCGAGTTTCTGGCCTGCTGGCCTGTCCTATAAATTTCAGACTTACCAGCCCTGATTGGTGTAAGCCAATTCCTTAAAATAAATTGTTTAATATACATACTGGTTCTGTTTCTCTGAATAACCCTGACCACTATTACAACCACTATTCTCAAACACTGGCTTTAGAAATTTGCTTTTGCTGCTGACATGGTAATGTTTCTTGATGAATTTAACCTACAATTACAAGGCAAAAGAGTGCATATATGGGAAACTTACACTGCAATAAAATTGTTAAACTTGATTGAATCACAGGTAAAGTCAAGCTGCGTTATGTACTTGCACTACCAAAAGCTAAAACAAGAAACAAGATCTCCATTCCCATACAAATTTGGAATAGCAGATATATTTTTCTGAGAGTAAATTAGTTTCAGCAGGTGTTTTGGACCTCCGTACGACCGCAAGAGAAAATTCCGTATTTCATGCAACTGTGCAACTGAGAAGCTACCTTCCACCCAACCTTTGATTTGAGGTGGTTAATCTACACTGCAATGACATGCTGAAAGGCAGAGACTGAGAAGAGCATAATAGACTTATATATGTACATTCCAAGTAATGAATATGCCAGCTAAAATCATATGCTAAAACAAGAATAGTGCAAGGCCCCAAGTTCGAGCCCAGCACCAAAAAATAAAAAACCAGGCGCGGTGGTGGATGCATGTAATCTCAGCACTCAGGAGGCCGAGGCAGGAGGACCACCGTGAGTTCAAGGCCAGCCTGGCTGCATAGTCACCACTACTGCCACAGCCATGAAGCACAGTATCAGGAGAGAAGTTCCTCAGGGGGGCAGTTCTGGGAACTGACCGCAAGTGCTGCCGGCAGTGTGTTTGTCCCCAAAAGGGTTAAGTTAAAAAAGAGTCATGTGAAATGTATGTGTTTGCTAAAGTGAGCTCGGCTGTGGCCTTTCCACAGGGAGGCAGGGAGGCTGGCTACCTCTTGGGAAAGGAACATACAGAGGAAACTGTTAACACACGAAGGGCCGACCGCTCCCAGGCCCTGGCCGACCTCGGACGGTCGCTGCCAGCCACGCAGGCCTGCCGACACCCAGCGGCTTTTGTGTGAACGCTGTACTTAAGCTTAGAGCCGAGAGGCGGGGTGTGCGCGGCGTTTTCCCTGCCTGCGGAGAAGATGCCCCTTCGTCGCTGTCCCTTGCCTCACTGTGTGGCACTGTGTCATTTGACTGTGCTCACATCTGCTTTGCTTTTATAATAAACTTACTTTCATCTTTTTTTCGATCACTGTGTGGCTCTTCTCTGTTTGTGTGGATCTGAACCTCAAATTTCTGTGGCCACATAGACATGACTCCTTACTGTCAGGGTTCAGAAAACAATAAAGGGACGAGTTTCCGTGCAAGGGCTGGCCTCATAGCATGGAAAACAACACCACAACACTCTTCTCTGCCCAAATGAGGACTCTGAGGACTCTGGATGTTGTCAGCTGCCATCAGACACGAGGAGTTCAGGAGCAAGTTCTGTCTCCGCCTCCTCGATGTTTTCCTCCCACTTGGAGGAAACAATGAACCATTACTCTGCCTTGAGACGATTTCTCATTTGCTCTGGCATCTTGCAGGAACTCTAGGTGGTAAAATTGAACTGTTTTTGAGATTATGGATGCAATAGTTGGTCTAAGACCAGCTTTAAAGACACTTTGTGTATAAATAATGACAAACTACGAAGGACGACCAGGGTGGCTTTTTGCCGTGAGGACATTAGGTTCACTACACAGGCATTGTTGCTTCTGAAAGCAATTGGTTAGGGCCTCTCTATGCTCTCAGGAGGCTAATATTCTCAAAAGGGACCCAGGCACAACAGCTTCAATCCATGTGTGGAAAGTTCCTTATTTTTTGGAGACAGGATCTAGCTATGTAGCTCAGGCTGGCCTTGAACTCACTATGTAGCTGAGGCTGGCCTGGAACTCACAGCAATCTTCCTGCCTCAGCCTCCTGAGTTCTTTGGAGGTGTGCACCACCATGCCCGTCATATCAAAGAAACTTTTGTGGAAATTTTATTTTTTAAATGTTTATAGGGGTGGGGATTTAGCTCAAGTGGTAGAGTACTTGCCTAGCAAGCGCAAGGCCCTAGGTTCAATCCCCGGCACCAAAAAAAAAAAAAAAAAGTTTATAATATCCTTGATTTTGCTTCTTGGCCTACAAAGCCTAAAATATGTACTATCTGATCCTTTCTAGAATGAGTTTGCCAAGCCCTGATCTAGAAGAACACTTGCAAATACATGCGGCTGTCCCCCTGCTTAGCTTATAGTAATTCGAACAAAACTCTCAGTCCACTCCCAGCTTCTTATATTCCTGTCTTCTCCTCAAATGACCTCTCATTCAACTGCTCAGTCCAGAACTCTGGTGATCCTCCTTCATTATCTCGACTTTCCCACAACCTATTAACCCATTAAAACGTCCTGTCAATCTTGTGTCCAAATGCAAAGCTCTAATTCCTCTTTCTCTGCAGTATCTGCTCCCTCTCCTCATCTCGTTTGCACTACTGAAAGTCTAATTGGTCCTCCTCTTCCACTTGATCCCTAATGATGCTACATTCACTCTGTAGAGGAATCTTTAAGACGTTGAGAGCACTATTATTTTTTCCCCAGTGCTGCATTCAAGCCCAGGGCCTTCTGCATGCTAGGCGAGCCCTCCGCTGCTAGACTACTTCCTCGACCTTCGCGCCCCTTCTAAAGCTCTTCACAGCCTTTCTAAAGTGCTTCCAAACCCACATTCTGTACTGTGACCTGAACGGCTCTGCATGGCCCGGCCTCAGCCGACTTCCTCAGTCAGGACTGACTCCTTTCTTTCCGGAGCTCCAGGTCCACCAGTCTCCTCACCGAACGAACTGCTCGCTTTCTCTTTCTCGGCCTTTACGTCTGCTACACACCTGAGCAGAACTGTCCTGCCTCCTCCTTTGCATGTTAGATCAGTGCAGGTGGTGTGCTTTCCTTTGCCGTCACTCTCCTCCTTAACCTGGTTTATTTCCTCATCGCACTGGAAGGTAAACTCTGAGGACACACACTGCCCACACACAACAGGCAACCGCAGGGGAGCTCGAAAACACGTACTGAATAGAAGAAATTGCTAGACATGGGGAAGGAAGTAAGAGCTACCACATCACACAGAAGTCACATCCAAGCCTAATGGTTGGGGTGGTTCCTAGATGACCCAATGTTTGTTTATTCATTTAGAGACAGGGTCTTGCTCTGGAGTTCAGACTGGGTACCACTGCACCCAGTGAGGTAATGCTACAACTGATCTTTGTTTATTTTCTGGGTGCTGGGGATCGACTCAGGGCCTTGTGCTTACTCTACCACTGAGCTAAATCCCCAGCCCTACAAATCATCTTTGCAAAGAACAGCAGCTTTCCCTTTGAGAGATGAACATGAGAAGCAGAAGAGCAGAGGCTTAGGAAATCATGGGACTTCATGAACAAGCAAGAGGACAATGAAAGGCTTAAGGTGATGAGTGGTGAAAATATCTTTTACTTTAGAAACCCTACTCTGGCCACAGTGTGTAGAGTAAAATATGGAAGAGAAGCAAGGCAGAATTAAAAAACAAAACAAAACGAAACAAAACCCCCACAAAACCACCCACACCGGAGCACAGGAGGGAACTGAAATACTTAAGAGGGCTGGATATGTAGCTCTGAGCTATAGCACTTGCGTGGCATGTGCAAAGCCTTGAGTCCATCCCCAGCACCGGAAAGAAAAACTGGTAAGAGCTGGGAGTGCAGCTTAGTGGTAGAGCACTTGGCCGGCACACACAAGGCCCTGGGTTTGATCCCAGCACTGGGGCAGGGCGGGGATAGCACTGACAGGACGAGTATGACCACAGAGACAGACAGGGATGGGGATACTCTCAAGTCTCACCGTGGGCATCTGGGGGATGTTAGGTCAATTACCAAAGCAGACACAATGGAGAGACGGCAGGCTGGCGGTGAGCAGAGTATTCTAGACATACTGAGGCTGAGCTGACTGAAGTGCCTACATAACCGGTTCAGACATGTCTCTTAAAAAGAGATAACCCAGGGCCAAGCTCCTGTGATGCCTTCCTTTTTGCAACTGTTAATAAATGGATTTCATTTTGATAGACTGGTACCTGTGCCTAACACATTTTGATCATCCCCCCACCCCCATCAGCCTCTCACTCTACCCTCCCCCTACTTTCACACTTTTTTTCCTGAGGGAAAGTTTCAATGTGTACAATACAGTTTGTTCTTATCATCCCCCATTATTGCTTTTACAACCCCCCCTTCCTCTTTTTCCCTTTCTCTGGCAAATACTCATCTCCTACTATCTTGTCGTCTTTTTAAAGATACCATGTATTAGGAAGAACACACAATATTTCTCTTTCTGTCTGGCTTATTTCACTCAACATGATGGTCTCCAGATCCAATCGGTGTTTTGCAAATGACAGAATTTCATTTCTCCTTGTGGTTGAATAATCATCCACTGTGTTTATGTGCCAGTCATCTGTTGATGGATCTCTGGGCCAATTCACGCCTCACCTACTGCGAACTGCGCTGCAGTAAAAGTGGGGATGCAGGCAGCCCTGTAATAGTGTGCTGGCTTCAGTTCCTCCAGGTACATACCAAGGAACGGTAGAGCTGGGTCAAATGGCAGTTCTATTTTTAGTTTTTTGAAGAGGCTTCATGCTGATTTCCAGAGTGTCTGTACTAATTTGCATCCCCACCAATGGTGTAGAAGCGTTTTTGGTATTCTTGATGAAAGCCATTCTGACCTGGGTGAGAGGGAATCTCAATGAAGGGTTTTTTTTTTTTTTCTCAACATAGTTTTCACTTGCATTTCCCTAATGTCTAAAGATGTTGAGGATTTTTTAAATATATTTATTGACCACCTTCTGCTCTTTTCATCAGTACTGAGTATATAGTGGGTACTTGAGATTGAAGAAAGAAAAGAAAGAAAAAAAATCCAAGTGGGCTTGTGTGTTAGGAAAACTAGAGATACAAAATTAAAGAACATTCCTATTTAAACAGTTTAACTTCAGAGTGACTAACATCACTCAGGAATTATAAAGTGAGAGAAGGGCATAAATAGCCCTGAACTCCAGCACTTTCGAGACAGCTAGTAATAACTGCGATAATATCTAACCCTTACCAAGTACTACACACCTAATTCCAGTTTGGTTGAAAGTATTTTCGTTATGGATGCAGCCCTTCCCTGGGAGAACCGGTCTGAGTAAAGGTGTAGTAAACTGGTGGTATGTGTGCCAGTCTTGCGCAGTGGCTAACATTTATTTAGTGCTTCCTGTGTGCAGGGCTGCTCTAAGAGTTTTACACATATTAATTCTCACAATCCTATGAGCACAGTTAAAGGCTAATCAGGAACTACAGCAACACTGAGGGTGAGGACAGGAAGAGGAAATAATGCAAAGAGCTCTGGGAATAGGGCTAGATTTAAAACAAAGTCATTCACCATGGAACTAATTTTTCTGAATATTTTAAAAACGAAAAAGGTTTCTTTTTTTCTTTTCTTTTTGGTTTTTTGAGACAGGATCTTGCTATGTAGTTCAGGCTCACCTCAAGCTTGCAGTAATCCTCCTGCCTCAGCCTCCTGAGTGCTGGGATTACAGACACACACCACCCTGCCCAGCTAGGCCTGACATTTCTTGAATACCCACTAAATGCTAGGTATAGCTGGTTTCAAGGACAGGTAGCAAATGGAGATTGTCTGGAGTGGGGCCTCTGCTGCTGTGGGCTGATCAGCACATACTCTCCACCCTCTGTCCCAAGATTTCAATTTCCCTTTGAAGACTCCATGCCCATGGTGACATTTTGGGTTTTGCTGTTGTGTGTTTTACTTTTTCATTTTTTTCCTTTTTTTTTTTTTTTTGGTGCTGGGGATCGAGCTCAGGGCCTTGTGGGCCTTGTGCTTGCTGGGCAAGCACTCTGACCACTGAGCTAAATCCCCAGCCCCTTTTCCTTTCTATTAAATTATTGGTCCACGTTTGTAGTGCTGATTACATTCATCATGGGAAGTTGGTACATGTACATATCAACAATTTGATGGAATGCAAGCACCCTGGCCAGAGGATACACATGAAGCTTAAAGTTCTCTCCCAGGAAATTTAAACTTTAGACCAGTGACACAAGAAACAACAATAAGGACTGGGGGTGCAGCTCAGTGGTACAGTGTGTGCTTGGCATGCTCAAGGCCCTGCATTCAATTGGCAGGACCAAACAAAAAACTCAAGAATAGGTCAGCATCTCAAAATGCACGCCCAGGAATTCCTGCTCCATGAGCATCAGAGTTGATTCACACTGGTCCTCAAGCCCTTCCTTTTATTCCAGGAGTTATCCCTCACCCTTCTATAAATTCCCCTTCAGTAAGGTCAGCCAGGGTCAGTTGAAATACTTGCAACCAAAAGATCTTACACTATGAAAGGATGTAGTCACCTACAGAATGTGTGCCAAGAATAGCAGATGGGTGGGATCCGTCAATCCAAAATGGGCAGTTTCCTTTCCGACCTTCTTTCCCACTATGTTCAGTCCTTACCATGGGGATGGGACCATGGCATGTCTCTTCTGAGAGGCCAACAAATCCCAGCTGGAATTCACCTTCTCAGCCACAAAGTCACATTTCTAAGTGCCTACCTAACAACTTCAGAGGAACATACTTTGGGAAGGTGACTGCTTCTGGCCCTAACCACAGTCCTCATTTCAACTTCTATTCACCAGTTCAGGCACCCACACTCATGGCCATACTCTTTTTATAAAGGTCTTTGCTCAGCTTTCTTTGTGCCACTGAAATAGCTGGTACTGCCCCCATTGTGGACTACTTTTTTTTAGAAAGGGTCTTGCTATGTAGTTCAGGCTGGCCTTCCTTTGAACTATGTATCTGAGGCTGGCCTCAAACGGGCAGTGATCCTCCTGCCTCAGCCTCCTGAATGCTGGGATTACAGCCATGTGCCATCAGGCCCAGCACATCGTGGACTTCTTATAACACATTGTAATTATTTGTCTAGGTTCAGTAGTGGCTGTGAACTTTTTGAGAACAGAGTATTAATCAGGGTTAGCATGGTGCTTTGCATTAAGTGTTTGTATAATAAATCAAACAGCAGTCAAACATTATACCTAATAAGAAAGTTGGGGAATAGCATAAGTAAAGATCATGTGAACCAATTTCTTTAAAAAAAGACAGGAAACCGGGTGGGGATTTAGCTCAGTGGTTAGAGTGCTTGCTTAGCAAACACAAGGCCCAGAGTTCAATCCCCAGTACCAAAAAAAAAAAAAAAAAAAAAAGACAGGAAACCAAGTAATAGTAATAGTAATAGTTTTCAGACTCTGAAAGGTGACTTACCTGGGGCTATTCAGTGGCAGGCCAGGACCCAAGTCCAAGTCAGTGCTCTGCAGCTGTCTGTGAAACCGTCCCGTCCTTCTTCCATCAATCAAACCCAGCTGCGAAAGGACACACTCACTCTGCAGCTCTGTCCTCACATCTCTTCCACACAAACTATTCCATCTAATCCACTGTCGATTTAGATTTCAGGACAAAGTTTATTCAAAGAAATTAATTAACTATTAAATCTCCCTCCACTCCCATTCCAACATCTACTGCTCCAGTTCTCCACAGAGGAGCCCTTCTCTATCAAATGTAGGGTGGAAAAAGGAGGCAGCATGGTCTGTGCAGTCACTCTAGCCTTCAGCATATGCAGCTTCAGCCCTGAGTCCCTCTGACTATGGCAACTTATTTAGAGAGCACTGGTGCTAACTTGAGCACATTTTAGTCAGCTGCCATCTCCTGAGTTCACTGGTCGCATTCATCACTGTGATCAACATACAAATCATCAGTGGTGGTGAAAGGCAGACAAGAGGCACGGGCTGGCGAGGGGACAAGCCCTACTACAAAGGATTCTGTGAATGACATATGGAATGCTCAATTTGTTAAAGTGCTCAACTACAACATTAAAAAAAAGGTGTTGGGAAAGTGTCTACTGGTGAGACAAGTTCAATCTGAGGGGCTTCTGGAAAGATACCACAAATAGAAGTATGTAAAAAGAATTCTGTTCACACAACTTCATCAATAACAAGGGAGAGGAAAGCCTAATCTGAACTATATGAGCTCCAAATCAAGTATCTCCAGTTAGAGACCAGCTCCTTTAACTCTTCATGGATACTAAATAAAACACATCATTATGTTGTTTTGCTCTAACTTTTCTTACTAAATGACCTTCTAATCTAAACTCTGGTTTCCTCCATGGATAGCAACACTGCAAGAAGGTCCATTCTGGGCAAGTGACTGATTTAAGGATGTCCTACAAGCTACTTTTGTATAGGGTGATAAAAGAAATCTTGAGCTTCTAAATCTACCAAGTAGAAGCGCATACTCAAGAGCAAGAAGTCCAAAATACATCTAATCTCTTGGCATGATTACAAGACACAGGACTGAGGTTGGGAAGGGTTAAGTATCCCCCAGCAGCTGTGGCTATCTCGTCATAGGAGTTAGTGTACAACCTCATCAGTCACTTGTAAGTCCAGTGGGCAGTAGCCCAACCCCGGTCCTTGCACAGGTCCCGGTGGCGAAGGAAACAGGCATGGACTCGGAACCGACGGCCACAGTGGGGACAGGCATGCAAGGCTCCAGCATGGGTCTTCATGTGCTCAGTCAGGTGATGCTTCAGCTTGAAGCGCTTGTTGCAGATGCCACAGCCAAAAGGCCGAAGACTGAAGGTCAGCATGATGTGCCGGTCACGTTTTGGTTTTACTGCAAACCGCTTCCCACACAAGCAACCAAAGCGTTTTCCATCTGCAGGGGGTGTTCCCCCTAGCTTCACAGGCCCATGCACAGCCTGTCCCGCTCCCCCAGGTCCTCCACCCCCTGACAGGATTTCATTCCCATGAAGATCCACTGGCTTCCAGGATGGACCCCCACTTGCAGATGTTGCCCCTGCTCCTGAGGGCAACAAAAATCTTAGCTCTCCATTTCCTTCAGAATCCCCCGCAGGGTACACTTTGGTCTCCTCCTTTGTTCCTCCAGATTGACTTCCACCTCCTGCTATTTCCTCCTTAGGGTCATAAGGTTCCTGCTTAATGTAGAAGATTTTGGGAGGCAGTGCAGGAGGGACAAGAGGCTCAAGCGGTACACTTTCACCTTCTGGAAGCCTGCAGGGAGTAGCAGATGTGGGCAGTGGGTGGGAGCCACGAGCACAGGGAAAACTCCCTGATACTCTCTGAGGCTGAGAACCCTGAGAAAGTGTCGCTGCTGACTCCTGATCCTCTTCTTCTTCCTCTTCCTCCTCCTCTTCTTCCTCTATCTGAATTTGTAATACCTCTCCCAATTCACTTCCCTCCCCTCCGATTGGGCTCTCAGTAGGAGGACTTTCAGTAGCAGTGGAGGATTGCACTGGGGTCTGGAAAGGGGAAGAGCGAATGCACCAGCCTCCTGGAGAGGATGTGGTGGAAAGAAGTGTGTGGCAGGTGGCTCCTCCACGGGCTGAAATTCCACCACCTGAAGTTTCTAGTTTTCTAAGAATCTCTGAGCACTGATCTACTACTTGCCACATCTGAAGGCCACTAGCTACAAGGAGATGGGCAGGAAGAGCATCCACTGGCAGGCGGAGGTGCCCTGAATAAATGAGCTGAAGCAGCCCCTCAAAGGCATCGGCTTCAATGACACTGGGCAGGGTGAGTCGCGGCGCATCCCCCAGAAGCAGCTTGTCATGGAAGTAAGGAGAGGCAGCGGCCAACACTGCTTTGTGAGCCCTAAGTTCCCGGCCCTGCACCAGGAGGGATACATCACAGAACTTTCCCTCCAGCCTGTGGCGATTCAGGGATTCCAGCAACAACGAGCTATGCCGAGGGAAAGCGATGTGAATTGTTCGTGGGGCTGGGTTGCAGACTGAAGAGGGGATTTCAGGAGGCAAAGGCGTCGAAGAATCCATAATCTCAGGGAAATCCCAGAGGATCGTGAAGAGACAGGAGTCGAGGGGGTAGGACTTTGTCCCAGTCTTTACGCGGGTCAAAGGCTGTGAAGAAAAGAGATGGGGTCACAGAAGCTCTGGACAGGGAGAAGTAGGTCTCTTCAAATTACCCCTCCCCCAAATTTGGGAACTTTTCAGCCAGCGGCAGTTTCGGCAGATGAGTCCCGCCCACCAAGAACAAAAACAACACACCAACCGAGGTTTTAACTTCCAGGCTCTGTGGAAGATGAGGTGCTTCAGCCACGAGCCGACCTCGCCGGCCGCGACGGCCTCTCGCCCGGCGCCTCACGGTGCGCCCAGAAGCCGGCTGTCTGGCAACCTCGGCCACCCAACACCACGAGGCCCGGCTGGCTGCCTTCCCCGCCGACACGCCCCCGCCGCTACACACGCGACGCGGACTCACAGCACCCAGCGCTAGCACGCCGTCCAAGACCGGAAGCCACCGCCTCCTCGCCGGACACCGTAGCCGGGAGCGTAGGGCGGGACTAAAGCTGCAGCCAATCGCAGGGCGGAGGCCTACAAGGCTCGTGCTGATTGGCTACACACCCAAGGGGCGGGGCTGCTAGAAGGCGGTGGTCCAGGCGCCGGCGGTTGGGAGTCTGGGGGAGCCGGCCGCAGAGGAAGCGGGCTGTGGGTTCCGAGGGTGCCGCGTTTCCTGGTGACTAAGCGTAGCGCCTGCCCTACCCGCGGCGGGCGCGGAGAGGAGTGAGATTATTGGTCACCCGTGCGGGCTGGGCACGTGTGTCCTCCCAACCAGCCTGGCGAGGTAGGTGTGACCGCCCTCCGTTTCCACAGCGGGGAAACCGAGGCCGGGAGAGCCGCTCGGCCGGCAACCCAGGCTTGCTAGGGAACCGGGCGCTGTCCATTGCGCGCCGCAGCACTTTGACAATTAAACAGTCTTATTTCCAGGCGATCACTTGGAAGAGGATGTATACTTGGACTCTGCCTGCGCTCCTTCTGGCTAAGTGAAGCAGCAGGCGAGGAGATTTGGCTGGGCCAGACCCCCGCTCCAGCGCAGAAAACTCGCTGGGCAGGAGAGAGAGCGTCCAGGGGACTGTGGCTTTGCCCCCAAGCCGTCGGCTTCCTTGCAAGGAGATCCTGCCACCTTGCTGTTGGGCCATGAGACTCAGGCTAAGTAAGTCAGCGCAGCGATAAAAGAACAATCTCCGTTTATTAAACATGATTTTCTGTTTCACCACACACTCCAGAAAAAAAGGAAATGGGGCTGGGAGTGGAGAAAGTGGGCAGTGGTTGGGGATAGAGAAGGCTGGGAGAGGGGCGGAGAACGAGAAAACAAAATAAAACGGGTAGGAAGAGCATCTCCCTACCTTTCGGGTGGGGGGGAGCGGAGGGCGGGGGGAGGGGGCCAGGAAGCTCTGTACAGTGGGGTCGCCCCCAGCCCACACACACACACCCCGGATATGTACAGTACAAACCCCAG
Organism: Hystrix cristata; assembly: GCA_004026905.1. Taxonomy (NCBI): domain Eukaryota; kingdom Metazoa; phylum Chordata; class Mammalia; order Rodentia; family Hystricidae; genus Hystrix; species Hystrix cristata. Next base: position 134,829 of record PVJO010001875.1, read on the forward strand.
ATAATTACAACAGCCAAAGAAGAGAGGAGGAAGGGGATTCTGGGGTAGGGCCTGGGGTGGGGAAAGCAGAGGAGAGGGCACAGGGATAAAATCTCACATATTTACAACTTTTATATAAGTATAAATTTGGCCCCGGCTGGGTGTATGTGTGTAGGGGGATGGGACTGAAGGGGAACTGTCCATACAAAAGAAAGAAGGTTGGAGTTGGGAAGTCTTAATACCAAACGCAAGAAGGGATGAGGGGACAAGGCTGGGTAGGGGACAGGAGTCAGGGAAGAAGGGGTGCCAAGGAGGGGCTTCTTCCTTCCCACAGCCCCCCCCCCCAAGCCCCATCCATCTTACCTCCCCTATCCCGCCAGAGAGCTATGTACAGAGAAACACCGAAAAATTGTGGACTGGCGGGAGGGAGGGAGGTGGAAGGAGATTGAGGGGGGTGATGAGAGGGAAGCCCAGCCCTGTCCTACCTCCCCAGGGGGACAGAGTCATGGAAGAGGGCCCCCCAACACCCCTCCTCCAACACAGGTCCCCCGCCCTGGGGGAGAGAGACATGGCTTTTCCTAGAGTAAGTTCCCCCCTCCCCCTGGGAGTAGAGACCGAGAGAGAGGAGGAGGGGGGGGGGGATTGTGTGTTGGGCTAGACAGACTAGGTGGACTAGTCTGTCCCCCCCAACATACACACCCTCCTAAACCCTAACCCCTCACCCTAACCTCAGTTCCACCCCACCCAACACACTGGGGGAGGGGGGGGCATAAGCCCCCTCACCCCGCTCTGGGACCAGCCGAGAGCAGATCAGGTGTGGGAAGAAGGGGAGACAACTCCCATTCCCCCCTTGCCGCCCCCTCCCTGCCCCGGTGGCCCCCTCCACCCCATCTGGGTTCTGGGTGGGGAGGGAGTAAATTTAAGAGTGGAAAGAGGAGAAGGAGTTTGTGCGTGCTGAGCCCCCCCAGACGCTCCTGAGAAATCAAGGGGTAATAGGGCCCCCTCACCCGGGGTCCCCTCCCCATAACAAGGGGGACAGGGGAGGCCAAAATGGGGCGGTGGAGGGGAGTTAGATTGTCAGCTCTGGTTACTGCTAAAAAATCACCCTGAAGTTGAAAGTTTGGAGGTGCCACACCCCCAGGGTGGGGGTGAGGGTCTGTCCCCCAGTACTCAGGGGAACGATGAGGCAGAGGATGGGGATAGCACCCCGGAGTGGAGGGGTCCATGTAGGGTAGGCGGTGTCCTGGGGCAAGGGTCCCTGGGGGTCAGAGAGGGGGCAGCACCCCAACAGGAAGGAAGAGAGGGCGGCTGAGGGTCCCCCCCTTCCCCCCTAGAAATGGTGCAATGGGGGTGGGGGGCCAGTGCCCCCAAGGAGGCATTCAGGCAGGCAATCCCGCTGTCCCTCGGTGACATCCGGTCCTGGTGGTTGGTGCTGTTCCGGGGTGGGGTGCACGGGGAAGGAGGAGGTCTGTGGTGCTGGGTGGGCTAGTGGTCTGTGGTGTTTCGGAACTCGCCGTTCTCCGTGATCTGCAGCCGGGGTGGGGGGGGCGGGGCTGGGGGGGCCAGGCCGTTCCAAGGTGGGGCCAGCGTCACACGCGGGTTTGTTGGACCCAAGGGGGGAAGCTGCCTCTCCTGCAAGACACCAAAGAGGAGAGCGCGGACTTATTGAGACGCTTCGTGGGGGCCTGGGCGCTAGCCCCCTAGCAGTGGCCTCCCCCCTAGTTACCCCCCTCCGTATGCCACGTCCACCCTCTCCTCCCTGCACAACCTCCACCACCTCCTGCTCTGTCTCTCACCTGCAGGATTCTCTGGGATCAGGGAGACTCTCACCCCCAGGCTTCTAACAGGGCCTTCAAGCTTTCAACCCAGTGTCACACCAGGAAACCAGCTCAAAAGCAGCAAGCCCCCACACTTGTCACCCCCAACCTCACCCCACTAGCTTCACCTCCGTGTCCCCTGCCCAGCCCACCCTCCTCTCTTGGCACCCTCTGTCCCAGCCCACCCCCGGTCCCAGGTAGGAACTGTGTATTGAGGAACCAGGGGAGGCAGTACAGCAAAACCTCATTAATCCAAACCCCCAGGGATTTGGAATTTTGTCATAATTTGAACAAAAACTGGGCTTGAGTTTGCCTTTATCTGTGAAGAAAGGGTGTGCTAAGCAAATTAGCACTGGAACTGTGTCTGTGGGAGGGGTATTTAACCTACAACAGCAAACAGACTTTTCAACCCTATCTATTCATTAAGGCATGCTCCCTGAGGGCCGGAGTGAAAAAAGCCTTGTTCACCAAGTTCTACTTACTGTATATATTTTGAAGACATGCATTTCATTAAATAGACACTGTCATTCAGTTTTGTCACTTATTCAGAGTGGCCATCTTCTCAAATATAACATCCCAAATTAGAGAGGTTTAACTGTACTGGGGGGAAAGGAAGGGGATTCAGGGAAGTGATGTGGGAAGGGAAAAGCTTGCAGGAGGGCTGCCTCTCTCTCACACTTGGCGGAAGTGACCAGGAGTGTCTGCAGACACAGTGCGCCCCAGTCTCAGCACCCTGGGAAGCAGAAATGGGCTCCATTCCTGTCCACCCCCAGTTCCCTTTCAGTCCCCCTCCCCGGGCTCCCAGCTGGAGGGCCCCGGCGCCAGACCCTATTCCCACCCCGGTACTAGTCTCATCTCCTGTGGCTCCAGGGCCAACTGCCGGGCCTTCTGCTCCTTCTGTTCCTCTGGAAAAGGAAGTCCCCCCATTTCTCCACACTTCTGGTCACTCACTTAGCTTTTTAAAAATTTGGGCTCAAAATTAAATTAATGGCTGAGTGGCAGGGGACTGATACCTAGGAGTGGTTTAGAAGAAATGTCCAAATGGCTTCCTGGGCCGCAGGGCATTTAGCCCTGGTAAGGCAGCTATGCCTAGCCAAATGGCCACAGGACACAAGTAAGGCTTCCATATCAGGCTTTCCTTTCCATCCCAGGACATAGAACTCACCTCTCAGGTCACCCAAACCCCAGCCTTAGGCAGGTGGCCCTCTTAGTCCCCTAGTCAGTGGGACAGGAAGTGACACGTGGCTGGGTGCACAGCAGGAGCAGGGGAAGGGAGCCCTCAGACTCCCTCCTTCTGCTGTCTGCTGAGGAGGCACATGGGCATGCCCCCACACCCCCAAGCCCTGGATTTAGAAAGCAGATAAATAAGGCTGCCGTTACTCATTTTACAAAAGAATTCCCGGCAGGAGCCCTTGAGATGGTGAGGTCCCCTGGTGCCTCTGAGCATCTGTTTACAGATCACCAGCTACTTTGACAGAGAGGCTGGGCAGGCAGAGAGTTAAAATTATAGTGTGAGGGGCCACTGCCCACTGCAGGTCCATCCCACAGAAATAGGGTGTCTTGGAAATGATGTCTGTGGCTGACAGGTTCCCATTTACTGGCTTTTTTGGTCAAGGTGATGTGTCCAGCAAGGCCACTGGGTGGTGGGAGAGGGGGAGTGAGTGGCATTAGCAACCCAGGGATGCAAGTGATGGCAAGAACAGAGGTTGTTCGGCATGCTGTTCCTTACACCTGTGCCTGGGAGGTGGTGTGGCTACCAAGCCCATGGGGTGAGCAGAAGTCTTGCCTCACCTCCTCCCCCCAGCCTACATGGGCAGGTCCACGTCATAACATCTCTCCAGGGCACCTTCCTTGCTTCTTTTTCTACCCATCCTGCCTACTGTCAGGACAGCTCCATGGCATCTTTTCCAGGACCCCTCCAGTCCCCGGAATTAACCGCCACTCCTGATTACCACCCAGGGGTGCTAACTCAGCCCCAGATGCCTTCTACTCTCAGATGTAAGGGAGAAAGATGAGAGTGTGAGAGAGAGGAGTGGGAAGAAGGAGGGGTAGAGCCAGGGTTAGGGAAGGAAGAGGAAACCCCCACCTACCTGCTACGCTTGACACAGCCCTACAGCCAGGGCCCCCAACCCATCACACTTCCATCCGTTAACAAACCCACCCTCAACGTCCCAGCTCCCAAGGACGCTCTGGTGAAATGGGGGGTGACAGACATACACTGGAGAGGTAGAGGAAGAGGAGGGTGTGGGGTCAGGAGGAGGCCAGGAGAGGAGGGTGTGGAGGAGGGCTATGACCTGTGCATGTGCAAGCTCTGTGTAGGGTCACGCTCAGTCCTGCTGAGGCATGGAGGGGCAGGTGTGCTCTGGGGGGGCAGCTCTGTGTCGAGGGGTGGGATCTCTGGAGGTTCTCTGGGCGTGGAGGGCAGCAGTGAGGGGAGAGGCTCCGGAGAGTTGGAGGGGGTGGGCTTCACGACCAACCTGCAGTGGTCCGGAGTCACCTCCCCCTGTGTCCTCCGCCCGTGGTCAAAGCGGAACCAGGAGAATTACCTGATGAGGAGCTGCAGGGGGAGAGAGTGGGGTCACGGGGTCAGGAGCCTCGGTGGTGGAGTAGGGAGGCCTGGCGGTCAGAGCAGAGGAGGGAGGAGGACGGCTAGGGGGCGGGGGGAGGAACTGGGGGACAGAAGGGTGAGGGTGCAGAAGGGAGAGCCTCAAAGCTGGCTGGTGGGCAGAGAACCCTAACCCTAACCCTAGCAGCAGGGGGCTGGAGAGCAAGTCAGGTGTGGTCAGGTGTGGGCAGCGTGGGAGGAAGCTCCAGAGGAAGGCTGAACACCGAGGGGAGAGGGTTCTGGGGGAGGACTTGAGAGACGGGGAGAAGCAGCTATGCGGGAGCTGCCAAAGGGTCAGGATGAGGAGCCCAAGTCTCCAGGGTCCCCCTGTGCTCCACTGTAGCAAAGAGTGACTCCTAGCGCTCCTGGCCCAAGAAGAGCTCGGAGGAAGCTACGCCCTGCCGTGGGGCAAGAAGAGGCAGGGGTGCTTGGAACTGGACAGGGCGGCTCTCAGGGCAGAAAGGCCAAGGTTCTGGTAGAAGGTCCTGAGATGCAGACAGGAGTGGGAGGAGGGGCAGGAAGGCACAGAAGTGGGACGGACACTGCCAGGAGTGACCAAGGCACAGACGATGGAATGGAGATGGGTCACGGGGGTGCCGCAGGGAGCGGCCAGTAGACAAACGGAGGACAACGGGAGACAGATGGGGACGAGGCCGGGCTGGCTGGTGAGGTGAGTGCACGAAGGACAGTGGGATGGATGGGGATGGGACACGGAGAAGATAAATGACATTGTAATTTCCACCTGAGCGTCGAGCAGCCTCTTCTTGGGTTCAGGCAGGGGCTCAGCCATGGTGGGGTGGTCCCGGCGCAGCTCCTCCTCCACCAGCATCAGCCTGAAGGGACGGGCTTCAGTGGGGTTAGTGGCGGGCACAGGCTCAGAGGCTGCCCACAGAATGCGTGACCCCGGAATCGCCCAGTCCTGCTCGCCAGCTTCCTCTCTGGACCCTCACATCTCCCTGCTGAGGACAGCTTCCTGCACGTGCTCCCAGACCTCTGTCACCTGACAGCCACAGTCCTCCTCCTCCATGGGGACAGCAGTGCCCCCGCAAGACTCTGGCTGAAGACCTGGCTTCTCTGACCCCCACGCTACCTGGGTCAACCGGAGCCGCCTCCGCCGACAACCCTGGGCCCCAGCCCAGGCCACCTCTCTGCCTTTGGTGAGGGTTCTCAAGGCCATTTCCCACCGAGCGGGTCAGAGCATGGTTTCGCAAAGGTTCCAGGTAAAGGAGCCTCTTCTTCCAATTAAGTCTTACTCAGAAGTGTGAAATGGACCAAGGCGGAGCTGGCTGTGGCTGGAGTAGAGCTTGGGCCCTCCCCGGCTCTCAACCAACCCCTGGCTGGGACTCATCTTTGGGAGCCAAGTGCTGGGCAGAGAGCTGCAGCCATGCTTGGACTCAGAGACCTGATCCAGGGCTGGGAGGAGGGCTCTGCCCAGGAACGGGGGGGTGCCCGGGCTCCTCTGGCTGGGGCTCCCTGCTTAGCTTCCCGAGGTGAACCTCACAGGCTGAATTGAGAATAACCAGCCGGAGCCCTGGCCTGGGCTTCATCTAGACACACTGGCATTTCCCAGGGTGGTGAAAGGGCTACCAGGACAGACACCAGGGATAGTAAGACATCTGACGCCCCGAGCAGGTTTCTCCCCATTGGTGAGGGGTGAATGGGTGGCGCCCAGGGTGACGGACAGGGGCTGGGGGAAGAGTGGGCCCTCTTGTTCCCTTCAGCCTCAGGCTCTCCCTGCTGCCCTCCCCGGGCCGCCCCTCACCTGCCAATGATGCTCTTGATCTGTGAGTCCTTCTCCACCTGCTGCTGTCTCAGCCTCTTCTCACTCTGCTCCAGGCGGGCCTGATACTGCATCAGGATCTTGCTGGTCTGTTCCTCCTGGGACAGCAGCCTCCGCTCATACTCTTCCAGCTTCCGGTTGGACATGTGCAGCCGCTCTTTCAGTGAGTGGATCTCCTCCTCATACTCCTTCACCTGCCCGCCGGGCACAGGACCCCGCGCTGTGAGGGGCGCCTGCCCCAGACCCACCAGCCAGCCCCATCCCTGTCTGCCCAGCACAGCCACTGCGTGGGGAGGAGCATCCAGCCTTTCCCTGCCTGGTGAACATATTCACTCAGCATTTGAAAGGGCTCTGGCATGATGCTGAGGCATCCTCAAGATGAAGCAGGGTCGCAGGCCCCACTTTAAGGTGTGTCTGTGCCCGCATATGTGCATGGAAACACAGGAGGACCCACACAGCAACCCAGACTCCCACACACCCTGAGCAGGTGTACCCAGAAATCAAAGATAAAGTGACTTCAGCCAGAAGCCAGGACAAGCACATGGTGGAAGCACAGGAAGAAAAGACACTGGATGGGGTCGTGGCAGGTGCGGTCCAACTATGACTCCCACCTAGCTCTGCCCTGGGGACGGGAGGTCTCTAAGGGAGTCCCAGGCTGAGAAACTGGCAACAGTCCTCTGTCAATACAACCCTGGAACTTGGGGGCCGGAAGAGCTCAGGAGAGTCATCTGCCCTACTGGCTCCAGGAGCCAGAGCTGCGCTGCTGTCTTAAGGTCCCAGCAGCCCACAAGGAGCTATTTTAGTATTTTGGAGGGGGGTCCTGAGGGGTCGAACCCAGGGCCTTCCACATGCTAAGTGCACACTCTACCACTGAACTACACCCCCGCCCACACGGTAGCCATGTGTAGTCGCCACACTGAACAGTGCAGGGACAGCATCTCTGCATCACCGCAGAAAGTTGTACCCAGAGAGTGCTAGTCTGGAGCCCCCAACAAGGATTTTACATCTGAAGCAGGGGACGGGGAAAACTACCTAAGACAGCTTTACCACACTCTTGATGAGGACACATACATTACCAGCCTCACTCTAGGTGCAGAGGGGAGACGTGTAGTCCAGACAGCATGTGTACAGACACAGACCCCTCCGCCTGCCCAACTAAGGAGCTCCCACTGCTAGCAAGGGAGCTTTTCCTTTCCTGAGCAGTCCCAGGAGCAGGGCTTTGTGTCTCCTGGGGAAGAACATGGCTTAAAATAAAACACGCTTCCTCCCAGGAAGTCTATAGTGAACACAACCTGTAAAACACAGCTGAGTGGGCTTTTAAATGGGCTGAGTGTGTGTGGTCTGTAACGGACTGAAGCCTTCTCAAGAGGGTACCAGGTCTTGGCCTTTCCTTTCTGCCACTGCCTGAGCCTGGGTGCTTCCCTCATACTGACTGGAGGTCTCCCTGTGGGTGAAAGGAAGGAGTGGGGTTTGGGTGGCAGGGCCCACCATACCCTATCCAGACGGCTCTCATCCATCGATTTCGAGTACTCCTTGAGCTTGTACTCTTCCCGCTCAATGTGGGCACTCTCGATGTCAGCCGACAGGTGAGGCATGTTGGAGACCCAGGCCACCGTCCGCTCGGAGGCTGGCATTGTGGGGTTCAGCGTGGATGGTGTCTGAGAATGCTGGGACGGGGCGAGGTGAGGAAGAGCAGAGAGGAGGGAGAACACAGCCATCAGAGGTGAAGGGCTCAGACCTGTCCTGCTCCAGCCCTGTCCCCTCTGGACACTGGAGAAGTGACTGGTCAGGTCGCCCCTGTGGGATGAGCACTCCAAGCACAGACACATCCTCGGGGCGTACAGAGCACACGGTACACTGCGGGCATGCAGTGCCCCCTACACACATCTGTTTCAGCAGTGAAAGGTGGTGGAGACTTGACTTAAGTGGTTTGTCCCCCACCCCCGCCACCAGCCCCACTTCCTTTTCTCTCCCTGCACTTCACCCACCCCACCTTCTCCTACCCCCACCCACCTGCTTGGTGATGGAGGGCTTGAGCCCCCCACCCCCGCCGCCGCCGCTGCCCCCGCTGCCCCCAATGCTGCCCTCCTTGCTGAGGCTCTGTTGCCGTGGACGGGAGGGGCCGTAACTCGGCTCCGGTGACTGCAACAGGTTCCCGCTGGACGGCCTGGGTTTCTGGGCAGCACTGACGGTCAACTGCTGGGACTTGCCCCTCTGCAATGGAGGCGGCTGGCCCCCACCACCCCCACCGCCGCCCCCACCGCTCCCACCTCCGGGCCCCGAGGGGGCAGGCCTCTGGGGACCGATGGTGATCTGGGGCGGGGACAGCATGTGCTGCAGGTTGTCCTGGAGTGAGAGCTGCCGGCGGGTGAAGTCGGTGCCCGAGGGCCCGAACTCGTCACTATAGCTGTGGCTGTGAAGGATGGAGGCGGCGGGGGGTTTGGGGACCCCCGAGGAGAGGTCCTCGCTCTTGCTATAGCCGTGGAACGGGGCGAAGGTGTCCCCTGGGGGCTCTCCACCTCGGTGGTGGTGATGGTGGTGGTGGTGGTGGTGGGAGGACGGTGGGCCGTGGCTGCCGCCCCCTCCGTGGCCCCCTGGGGGCCCTGGCCCATCGGCGGCCATGTGGAAGAGAGGGTTCTGGAAGGAGAGGGGGATGCGCAGTTGCTGGGCAGGGACACCGTCCGTGGTGACACCCATCTGGCTGAGGCGCATGCCGGCTGCCGCGATGGATGAGCCGCTCCCCTGGGAGAGGCGTCCCGGAGGCGCAGGCCGCAGCCCCAAGGCTGCGGTCAGTGAGGCCTGGCTCGAGTGCAGCAGGTCCCCGACAGCTGCCAGGTTGGAAACGCTGCTGCTGTTGAGGCGGCCGCCGGGCCCGTCACCCTGCAGGTCCAGCATGGACACACTCTTGTTGACACTCAGCATCTTCTGCTCCGGCTCCGTGATGTCCGAGCTGCTTGTGCAGTAGGCCGGCGAGGAGCGGGCCAGCGGCGGCCGGCTCACATAGAACAGGTCTTTACCCCCGCCAGGTGGGGGCGGGGGTGGCTTTTCCTTGGTCGGGGAGGGGATGCGAGCCATGTCCATGGAGCTGTCGGAAGGGAAGGGGACACACGAGCCAAGGTAAGGGGTCAAGGAGCCTGCTGTGGTCCGGTTCAGGCCTCAGGTGAGCAGCGGGACCCACAGGGAAGGGCTGAGAGCCAGTGCTGGCAGCCCTGAAGAGGCAGGCAGGGAGGACGGAGGGGAGGTGGCAGAAGGGGAGGGCGTGGCCCCCCTGGGAAGGGGTGATGGGGCAGCGGGAGGAGGGATGAGGAGATGAGGTACACTGTGGAGGTGAGGAGAGGAGGGCAAAGGCCGGCAGAGCAGGAGTGGGAGCCAACAGGAGAGGAGAGGAAAGGAGGGCTGGGGAGGGGAGAGCCCCTCACCTGTTGAGGCCTCGAGCCATGAAGGACTGAAGGTCGATGGAGCTGGAGAGAGATGGAAAGAGGGGGGAGCACAGACAGAGAGAAGGAGAGGTGGGGATGGATGGAAGGAGCCTCGGGAATGTGGGATGGGGATGGCATCATGGAGGGAGATGTGAGCAGAGGCATAGCAGGGTGGTCGTCAGGTAGATAGCAAGAGCCAAGGCCCCAAACAGACGCTTGGGCCACTCAGCTTCCTGCTTCTCTTACTGCTGCTTGCAGGGAGGCCTCAGGTGCTAGAGGAGCTGGGGGGCGCTTATTTACCAAGTCGCACACAGATACATGATTATTTGGCAGCGATGGCTACACCTTGCCTGGGGATAAGCATGGGCAGGGACAGGGCAGGGCAGACTGCAGGATCCCCTTGGGTTCCATCTAAGCTGGGAGCTGGAGCGAGCCACTGACTCTCCTGGGGCCCACACCTCTGCTTCCCCAGGCTCTAAAGGGCTCTCGGCCTCCCACTGCCCATTTCTGTCTCTACCACTTTCCCCCAAGAACCTGCTACCTTTGCCCTTCTTGCAAGCCCTGAAGAGACGCATATGGGGCCTGTGAGAAGCGTGCAGAGAGGAGAGATGGAGCCCGTGGGGCACAGGGGAGGTCCCAGGGTCCTAACCTGTTGAGGTCCCGCATCATGTAGCCCTGCATCTCGGCCGATGGCCCCCGCAGCACCACAGGCTGAGGCCGGGGCCGCTCGCTCTGGCGGCTCGGCTGCCTTTGGATGTTGGGATTCCTCAGGGCTGTGCTGATGTCATTGAGGAGCCGGGGCAGTGGGCCCAGCTTCAGGAGGGCTTCCTGGAAGGGAAGGCTGTCACCTTTGGGCTCAGGGCCTGATTCTAAGAGGGCCTCAGAGGGCAGAGTTTCTCAGGCCCTGGACACCTCTGGGAACCCCCAGGGATGGCATGAGGCAGACATTTACTGACCTTGCTAAGCTGGGGCAGCACCTCCCAGAGCAGGGCATGCAGCGTGGAGAGCTCTCGGCCCAAGTCTATGTAGCCCTCGAAGCTACTGCTATTGGTCAGCGTGTCCAGGTTGGAGATCTCGTACAGGAACTGCTGCATAGAACCCCACTCCAGCTCCAGGAACTCATTCATGAAACCCAGGAAGTCCTCCTTTGAGGTAAACCTGGCCAGGGGTCCGGAAGGCAGAGATCGCACGCATAAGAAAGCCTCACGCCCACCGCCACAGGCTCTCTGCAGACTCAGGAGACCCCCACCCCGAGCCCTGTCCACCCGCAGCCGGCCCTGCCAGAAGCATTCCTCACTTGGAAAAGTTGGCCAGGTTCTGAATGACCTTGGCGATAAGGGTGAGGGTTCGTGAGGTCTGCTCATCCGGGTACTCCTGCATGAGCCCAAACAGACTGGGCGACATAATGGCCGGGCAGAGGAAGCGCAGGAAGAGCGAGGCGCTGATGAGCCTGTCTGCGATGTCCTCCCGGCCCCGCTCTGCACAGCGCAGCCGCCAGGATGCAAACACCTCCTTCAGCTCCCTCGGGAACACGCTGGGGGGAAGGGGCGGGGAGACAGAGAGAGAGAGAGAGAAAGAGAGAGACCGGGACTGAGCCCCAGAGACCCTCAGCTTCCAGGGAACATGCTGAGGGCGTGGTAGGAGGTGAGGGCGTGGAAACAGAGGCGAGAGAGACAGGGAGGGAGGGACCGCAGGAGGAGGACGGGAGGCTGCTGGAAGAAGAGGGCCACAGCAGAGCGAACAGACAGATTGGGGAGAGAAATGGAGGGGAGAGAAGGTGAGGAGAGAGGAGACACGTAGCAGAGAGACGGAAGGGTGTGTGAGAGAGACAAGGAGAGGAGGAAAAGAAAACAGACACCAGGGAGAGACAGAGATGGGAGAGAGATGGAGGGTCACTTGAGGTACAGGGAGCTCGGACCCCCCAACTCTGGATTCCAGGGAGATGGGGATGGACGTGCCCCAGGCATGATCCCCAGTCCCTGGAATGGCTTACTCTTCCGGCCTCCCAGCTCTACTTCTGTGTCCCACTGACACCTTAAACTGCACTAGTGTAAGACAGAGCTCACCATCGCCCCCACATCTCCAACTGGCTCCTCCTCCTGACTTGTCAAAATCTGTCATTGAGGCCACCGGTCTCCAAACCACCAGCCTCATGATACGCCCTACAGAGAGGCCCTCTTTTCCAAGCAACTAACAATTCCTGCAGGTCTTTCCCTCAGACAGAGGCCCCTTTCTGTATTTCCTGTCACCATCCTAACCCGTTAACAACAGCCCCTACTCCAGTCAGCCGGACCCATGCCTCACTCTTACTTAGCAGTTTATCCTCAGTCACCATACTTTCTGCCGACAATACCTTTAATGGCATCCTGTGACCTACTGACGAACCTGACCCGAGGCCGTCCAGATCATAATGCTCACCCCCCGGCGACACCTCTCTCCCACCACTTCCGTCGTGAGTCTTGCGCTCCATTGCACCTGCTGTAGTTCCCGTCCCCTCTGAGCTCCTGGGCCTCCTCCCGTTCCCGCTCACGCCTGTCCCGCAACCTTGGAAACGTCTCTCTGGCCCACCTTGTAGAGCAGCACCCAGTCTGATCTTCCAGGCCCAGCCCAGGGTGTCTCCTTCCTGCTCATCTCCGTCCAAGCTCTGTCTACTCTGGCCTATGCTGCCCGGGGCCCTCACTCCGCACTTCCCAGGCAGCACAATGATTCGGTGGCTCTCTGTGCACGTCCTCCGGCCCCACTCGTTTTGGCAGAGCCCTCTGAGGGCAGGGACCAGGCCTCTCTCTGCTCTACAGCGCCCAGAAAAATGCTCTGCCCGTCACTGGGGCTCGGTCCTCTCTGAGGATGAACAGACGGACGGACACACGCACACACGCCGCCCCGACCCAGCCCCCGGCCCCGCGTCCCCAGTCTCACCAATGCGAGTTGACCACCTTGCAGAGGGCCAACTCACAGCACATGCGCAGGTTGGCCTGGTGCTCTGCCAGACTGGACGCCGTGCACTTGATGGGGTCGACCTCGCAGTTCTCCTCGGACTCGTACAGAGCACGGATGAACTCCCCTGGGGGCGGGGCGCAACAGGGAGTGGGCACACTCTCCCAGGACAGCAGCAGGGGCCGCCTGGCGTTCGGGGCTCCAGGGGCTCCGGGGCTCCGGGGGCCAGGGACAGCGCGTCTAGGCTCGGGTGGGCACTGGTCGGTTTGGGAAGGGCCGGGGTGAGCCGTACCAATGGCATCCTTGAGGTATTTCTGGCCAATCAGTCTCATGTACTCTTCTATGGCTTTAGTGGCGAGCGTGTTCTCGCGGAATATGAGGTGCTCCCGTTCCATGAACCGGTCTACCTCCGACATGGCCATGTCTGAAAGGAAGTCCTGGGGCCCAGGGAAACCCGAGGCTCAGCCTCCATGCCACCCAGTCTCTCACAGGTGCCCCATCCTCGCCGCCCCTGGGCTAGGACGCAGCACTCACCTTGGCCTTGCCTGTACTCTGCAGGATGTGAACCAGTGCACTGGCCACCTCTTCCTTGCCCTTGACGTTCAGAGCAGGCTCCAGTACTGCACACAGCATCCGGTAATGGTTGGTGACGTACTCTGCGAACTCTTTGTACAGCTCCATGGGCAGGATGCTCATTGTCTGGTAACGCGCCTTCAGCCGCACGGCCGGGCAACCTCCTTTGCCCTTGCCCCCTGAGCCGCCCCCAGAGCCCCCACCCCCTCCCGAGCCCATGCCCCCGGACCCCCCGCTGCCCGTGGGCAGGGTCACAGGGTACCACTGCTCTGTGAAGTGGCGCCCCGCCAGGGTGGCCACCGGCACAGTCACCAGGCCGACATAGCCTGCCTTGTCCTTCTTGCGCTTTTTGTCTGAGTCACGGTACAGATGCAGCCGCAGGGCACGGACAGCCGGCAGGTTGTTAAACTCGAAGTGCTCGCCCCAGAAGACGGTGTCCCCCGAGGCCGAGCGGGGCTTGGAGGTGGTACGGGCGTACAGCATGTCATCCAGGCAGAGCTCGCAGTAATAGCGCTTCTTGGGGGGCAGCTCCCGGGCCTCTATGATCCACAGCTTCAGTACGTTGTCTACCCGGCGGCTGTTGTCCTGGCGTGGGACAGGGTGGGCAGGGTGGATTAAAGGGCAGGCATAGAGAGACAGAGACACCAAAGGAGAAGAGACGATGAGAAAGTGGATTGGGCAGCAGTCACGAGACTAGGAAGGTGTCCTGTGTAGAACAGTGTCTTCCCCAGAAATCACGTCTATCTGGCACTTATCAGGTGGCCTTGTTTGGAAACAGGGTCCTTGCAGATGTAACCAAATCAAGATGAGCACACTCTGGATTAGGGTGGATGTGTAATCCAATGATTGCTGTCTTTATTGTATGAAGAGAGATTTAAAGAGAGACACAGAAAAGGCACGAGGAATGCTGGCACACACCTGTAATCTCAGCACTCTGGGCAGCTGAGGCAGAAGACTGCAAGTTCAAGCCCAATCCAGGCAACTTAGTGGCTTTGCAAGACCTTGTCTCAAAATAAAAAATAATACTAAAGGGCTGGGAATGTAGTTCAGTGTGAAGACCCTGGGCTCAGAGCTAGGAAGAGGCAAGAGAAAGCTGTCCTTAGAGCTTCCAAGGGAGGAGACCCTGCAGACACCTTGGTTCTAGATTTCCAGGCTTCTGAACTGTGAGTCAGTAAACTTCTGTTGCTTCGTGTGGCCCAACTTATCATCATATTTTATAGCAGCCCTAGAAAATGAACGCAGGAGGGTGGCTCATAACTAGATGATAGAATAAGGACTGGGGAAAAGTTGGAATAACAAACCAGAAATAGTAAAGCAGAATTGGAAGAGGAGAATGATAAAAGTCCTGCAGAGACAGAAACTGCAAACCGTAACAATAATAAACTGCATAAATACAGGATGAGTAGGGCCTAAGAGCCGGTGAGAAGGGCCTGAGGGCGCATGGCTGACACAGGCTTCTGGTGAGGTTCAGGGACACGGTGACATGTTGCGAAGGAGTGTAGTGTCTGGACTCAAGAGTCAGATCAGGAGCTGCATCTTGGGTAGAGTTCCTTTCTTGTTTTGGGTTTGGGGTCGTGGAGCTCAGGACACCTCCACTCAGCCTGCTGGATGCTGGGACTATAGGCCTACACCACCAGGTCTAGCATGGGGCAGAGCTTTTTAGGGAGGACACTGAGTAGCCAGCATGGTGGTACAGGCCTTTAATCCCAACACCTGGGGAAGCTGAGGCAGAAATAGTACAATTCCAAGCCCAGCCTGGCAAGTGGGCAACTTCACAACTTAGAAAGATCCTGTCTCAAAATTTAAAAAGAGCTGGGCTCAGTCCAAAGGCCCCAGGTTCAATCCCTAGGACAGGAAAAATAAAAAAGGGCACCAAGAAACAAGAGTTCCCCTGGAGGAGGGTGACCAGGGAGCTGGGAGCATCTCTCGTGGGAAACAGAAGTCTCAAGAAGAATGCAAACTTGTAGACTCTCTGTGCCACAGTGGGAGAGATGTAGAAGGGAAACCAGGGCACAGAGATGCCTGTCTGAACTCTGGATGTCCTGCTAAAGTGCTGCAAGCAGGGGCCAGGCAAGTACCCAGCAGGCGTGAGTGAGGGACGCCGGCCCGCCTGCCAGGGAGTTCATCAGCTCAGAGTCTGATTTCTATGGTAGGGAAACAGGTCATGAGGGAGGATGCAAACAGTATGGAAAAAAAGGGAAAAGAAGGATTCAGAAAATGGTGGTTGCCCCACTCACTTGGGTCCCCTATACTTGCATCCCCTCCTCCCTCGAGCCTGCCCTCCTTTAGCCCCAGTTTCCCTTGTGGTTCATCATCTGCTGTGTCCCCTTTACTCTCCAGTACCTTGTTGGGTTTTACTGCCCTCTGGAGATTCTCGATCCATTTGTCCCTTTCGGCTGCAGACCGACAGGCAAAACATTTTGTTCCTGATGATGTCGTTACCTGAGGAAGGGGGTGTGGGGTTGAGGGACAGGACTCCCACAGATTCCCATGGATTCCTACCACCTTGGGAATCCACTGGTCTAGCCCAGGCCCAAAGACTTCTGTCTCCTTCACATCCCTACCTGTGCCAACTCCTCTAGGTCACCCTTCCCTGCCCACCACCACCCTGCCCGGTAAACCCAGTACCTCAAAGCAGAACTCCTGGCCCAGGATGGAGCTGTGTACTGGCTTGATAATGGAATCCTCATCCAAGTTGAGCTCCAAGGCCTCTGCTGCACTACTGGGACTCAGCAAGGACTCATGGGAGTGCGACTCCTTGAAGCTCTGCATCAGCCGGGCCCTGGCAGGCGGGGGTGGGAGGGAGGGTCAGGACCTCCATTCTCCTCACACGCTCAGGGGCTTGCCTTAGCAGCACTGCTCCAGAGCGCAGACCGAGGGATGAGGTCTCCTGGACCCCTTCACACGCAGACTCACAGGAAGAAATCTGCCTCTCCAAGGAAGGACATGAGGGATATGAGAGAAACCAGAAAGCTTTAAGGAACTCCCTTCCCTATTCACTCCTGAGGAACTATGAGGACCAGGGACACCTAGAAATACCTCAGCCAGAAACACAGCATGGCAGAAAGGGCAGTGAGAGAAAGAAAACAAGGTGGGCCTTGGGACACTTCTAGGTAGGACCTCTGGGTGACCTCAGAAACCAGAGCTTCGGGGCAAGGGGAAACAGGTGAAGAACTAGAGACACTAGAGACGCACAGGAGATAAAATGTCTGTCTGGCTCGGACTTGGTACCCGACTAGCACCTAAAAGACATTTTATGATTCAAGCTCTGAATGAATGAAAAAGGTAAGAGGGTAAGTTGTAGCAGAACCAGGAGAAAGAATGACGGAAGAGCATAAGAAGTAAGAGAAACCTGTGAGCAGACAGGGGCAGAATGAAGGTCAGAGGTTGAAGACAGGACAGACTGGGCAAGAAGCAAAAAGCAGGAGCGAAGGGCTGTGCAGAAAGACAGGACCAGGAGGGGTGCAGGAGAGAAGGATGCAAGAACAGAGAGAGGCTGAAAGGCAACACCCACTGTGGGTGACAGGATAAAGGGCTGGGGACACAGAATGAGGAGGGACAGGAGAGCCAGCGGAGGGGAGATGGGTAGGGGATGCGGAGTAGAGAACAGTAGGGAGCGGGTGGGGAGCTCGGGTGTGGGAGCCTCCATGGAGTTATTTATAGCAGCTCCGTCATCACAGGCTCTGGCTGCCGTCAGCGCCACGCTCCCCCGGCCCCCCGCCCCCGCGGCCAGGAATACCATGCCCTCACTCCCCGCCGCCGGCCCCAAATCCAGCTCCCGGGACATGGGAGGGGGCAGGGAAAGGTGTGACTCACCTTATCCCAACCTCTCCACCTGCCTAATCCCAGAGGCAGCCAGACGTGGGGGAAAGGAAGGACAGGGCTCTCCCTGGGGAGTGACGGGGCAAGGCGGACACCCCGAAAGGGACCCCAAGAGGCAGACACCACAGACAAAAAAGCCAAAGCCTCCTTCAGGCAGCCTCAGGGATGGTGCCCTCCAGACCTCTCTGAGGGCTGCTTCTTCGTGCCCTCAGCTATGATCAGCCCACAGCTTCTGCTCCCGTCTGTCACCCTGTACACCGGTCCCAGCCTCCCCTTTCTCCTCCTGCTCTGCGCTGTCCCGAAGGGGTGAGGTCCCCGAACCCTAATCTTTAGCCATTCCTATCAGCCACCCCCCACCCCTGCTCAAGCCTGCTGCCCCCTCACCTCCTGCCCCTTCCTCAGGCCCTTCCACCCAGATCCTATGCTCCCTCTCCCTCCAACCCACCAGCTCCTTCCTCAGATGCCCTAAATGTTCCTTCCATTCCTCCTCCAGCCCTCTGTGCAGCTCCTCGGTTCCTGGCCTGGAGCTGGTCCATGCCTGCCTGCCTCAGTGGGCCTCCCTGCACGTGTCCTCTGGCTAGCTCTTCTCCATCGCCACCCTGCCCTATCCATCACCTCCAGCCCTCTGTACCCATCTCCTCTTGCGGGCTCCCGCTCCCACATACCGGTCATGGTCAGCACTTCGGAAGCGAGGCAGGATCTGGCGAAAGCTGCTGGTCCTGTCAAGTTTGGGTTGTGACTTCGTGCGTTTGATGGAGCTTTTAAGCCTTCGGCTCAGGAAGCCTTGCTGGGGGTGAAAATGGACATGGGGTGGGGTGGGGCAGGGTCACTTCTACCTACTCACTGGTTAGCTGGCAGACAGTCCTGGGAGGAGGTGGCATGGCGGGCAGGAAAGGGGACAGGAGCCTTGATATCAGTGTTGTCTTCTTGCTCCCACAGTGCAGTGCAGTGCAAGCAAACACACAAACACACACAGCTTGGAGAAGGAGGGAGGGCTGGTCTGAGAAGCAGGGGGCAGAGCTGAGAAGGGGGAAACCGAAGAGGTGGGGACGTGCGGGCACACACAAGGGCTCTGCTCCTGCCCGCTTTCTCAGAAGCCCAGGGCTCCAGCTGGGGCTGGAGGGGGGAGGCCCAGCTGAGCACATCTGGCAAGGCTTCCATTCACTCACCGAGGGCCGGAAGGGCGCAGCGGGGGCGGCCTCCATGCTGTACTGCTTCCCCCCTGGGACACTCTTCCTCCGCGAGCGACCCAAGTGGTATTCTGGAGGGGAGGAGAGGACCCAGAGGGAAGTTGGGGGGCCCGCCTGAGATGGAGAGCTATCGGCCCAGGTTTCCACCTCGGCCCCAGAGCATAGCCCACCTCCCTGGGCCCCTCCCGGCCTCACCTACCCCCCGGAAAGCAGCAGGAAGAGCAGCGGCGGCAGAGAGGCTGATGGCGGGAAGGAGGGGGCAAGGAACCCGAGCCCGAGCCCCCGGAGGGGGACGGAGTGGGAGGCCTTAAGCCCATGGCTGAGGCTGGCAGTCAGCAAGGGGGCATGGCCAGAGGGTTAGGGAAACCCCAGTAAGGCAGGGTACTGCAGATGGCGGGGGGACAAGGGCCCTGGCTCCCACCCCCAGAAAGGCTGCCTGGGAGGAAGCTGGGTGAAAGGTCATTGCCTGCTGGCAGGCCCTCCTCTCCTCCCCGCTGGGGACATCATCCACCTGCCCTGCACCTCCCGGAACCCCTGTCTGTACGGAGGCCCTGGGCTGCCTCCCATGACCCCCTCCCTGCGCTGGAGGGGGAGCCCCTAGAAGGGACCCCGGGAGGGGGACAGGGCAGAAACCTGGGGACAGAAAATCCAAGGAAGGGGTAGAAGGGGGGGAGGGGAGAAGGAGCCGGCTCCACGTGCACTGCAGTGGCACGGACTCAGAAGAGAACAGCCAAAAAGGGAAAGAAAAGGATGCAGGAGAGTGGGCAGGGAGTGGGCAGGATAGGCAGTGGGGGTTCTGGGGACTCCCCAAGTAAGGGTGGGAGAGGAGAAGGAGGGGAGGTGAATGCGGCTGAGGTTCAGCCTGCCAAGAGCCAGGAGGGACGGCAGCTCTGAGGAGGGAAGCTGAGGCTCTGCTGCCAGGGAATTTAGAGGGCCGAGGGGCTGGAGGAGAATGAAAGTGGGGGGATGCCAAGCTCCGGCTCCAGCTCCAGAATGGCTGCCCAGGCCTGGGCTCCCCCTCAGCCCCAGTCACCACTGCAGCCAATGGGGGGGCAGGTGCTGCATCAGGGGCGGGGCCACCATCTCCACGGCAACAAGAAGCTACAGGCTGGGGGGGTGGACCGGAAGAGCTGCCTGTTAACCCTCTGTGTTCCAGAACAGAACCAGAGAGGGCCATACTACATTTTCACTGTATGCTTCCCAAATTGCAAGCTGCCCTAGAATCAGGCCCCAGCTTCCCTTTACCTGCACAACCCAGGTGTTAAGAGAGTTGCACACAAAGATCTGGATTCCATGACACAAGAACCCTACCAGTCTCCCAGGAACACGTGTAGAGAGCACAGAAACACACCGAGCTGTGGGGGTACAGGTACATCAGGACCACAGTACAAAAATTAAACAAGGATCTACGTGCTTATGAGATGTACAGATGACTGCAAGAACGCAGGTGCTGAGGAATCCACACTGAGACCTTGAGGCCCACACACCCCACATGCTTAGACACAGATGGCCACACGAGAGCTGCTGGTGTGGACTGGTGGCCCAAGCCTCTCAGGCAACCATGTGAGCAGCACACCGTAGAAATGGACATGTAACCCTTAAGGCACACTCCCCACACAGGAATGCCATCTTAATCCCCGAGACACATGCCCGGGGACACCGTGACCCCAGGTGCCATTCTGCACAAGGTATACAGCATGACCCCATGTAAAGGGGTTCCCATATGCCAAGGCACAGCCTTCATTCTCAAGAAAAGTACAGCCACATCCACTGTTTTGGGACAACCCTCTTTTTACCCCAGCTCTTCCCTGCCTCCAACACCGGCATCGCGATTGATAATTGCAAAATTATCACTCTGGTACGAACTAAGAAGTG
The DNA here is from genome assembly GCA_004026905.1 of Hystrix cristata. NCBI lineage: Eukaryota > Metazoa > Chordata > Mammalia > Rodentia > Hystricidae > Hystrix > Hystrix cristata. Next base: position 154,823 of record PVJO010001875.1, read on the forward strand.
TGGCCACAGGTCCAGGACATCTCTTTCCCAGTCACACTTCTCTGCATTTCTCCAGCATGGCTGCCTCTCTTTCACTTCAGGGAACGAGACTTAGACATTATTTTCACACACAAGCTCCCCTAAGTAAAAGGTGTAAAGTCTAACTTTCATTCCACTAAAATTCTGCTCTGGAACCAAAGCACAAACAGAAGAAAAAAGAATTTGCTAACTGATTTGCTTGGTTCTTGGAAGCAATATAACCTTACACACAACACCAGGAGCTAAGATCCATGGACTCACACACAAGTCACAGGTACACAGAAACCACAGACACATATGCTTACAAAGACGGCTGCAAGGAAAAGAACAGCAGAAACACAGAGGAGGGGGCAGAGCAACAGAAACACAGGACATCCTGTTATTAGTGCTGCATGCGGTGACATGTACACAGAGCACAGCACACAACCGTGTATGCACACAGAGCAAACCTGGAAAGCACACACTGCGGTGCTGAGTCTCTATGTCCCATCGTGCACGATGTATACACGCATGCACACACATCACAGCCACCTACACAGACCCGTAACACAGGCATTGTGCACACACCCACACAGGTACACACCCTGTATACACAAAATTGCACTCACACACAGAGCAAAGCTTAGATGCCCGCCTCTCCACTGTCTCTAATCTTGCCATCACCCTCAGAATCTCCCCCTGCCCTCCAGTCCCCCAGGCACCTAACCTTCTCTTTGGCCTTTCGTCCTCTCCATACCCAGCTGGAGGCTCTCAAGAGGAGCAAGAGGAGAAGGTTGCCAGAGAAAGACAAGGAACAGGGTTGGACAGAAACAGGGAAATGGGGACAGTGCCCTGTACCAGGAGTGCAAACGTCTAGGAACCTCTAAGGACAGTTCCTGCTGTGACAGGCCTCACAGTGAGCCAGCTTCTCCCAGGCCTGCATGAACCCAGCGCCCTGTCCCTTCTCCTCCCAATCACTTGGGGAAAGCCTGCTCTTTCCTCTCCCTGCACCCCAGCTCCCAGGCCAGCTCCCACCATCTCCATCCAGTTCCCATCTCAGGGCCATCCCTTCTTCCCTCTTCTCAGTCTGGCTGGCTCTCTCCCACACTCCCATTCTCCAGCTATTCTCTCCTGGCTCTGTGCTCTCCTCTTGAAGCTGCTCTCATCCCCCATCCCCTCTTCTGCCCACTTTTCCTCTTTCCCCCATTCCTTCCCTCTCAAGCTTTTCTGTCCCCACTCCCAGACCAGGCAGGGACTCACACCTGCTTTCCCAAAGGTGTTTCACACACTAAGCTTCCAAGGAACACACATACTCTCTCCCCTACCACTCGCACACCACCCACGTCCAGACACGCCCTGGACACCCGTGCTGGGCTTGACACAGATACTCAGGCCAGCGCTGGAACACACATGCAAAGACACACACCTGCCACCAGGGACACAAAATCCTGCTCGCGGCTGGCCACACATTCCTACACGCGGGAGGCTGCTGGGAGGTGAGCCCAGCTGGGGACTGCACGCTCAGAGTCAGAGGTGACGTGGACCAGATGCCAAGGGCTGCCCTACAAGCCAGTGGTTGGCCCAACAAGATCGGTAGCTGGGCAGAGGCAGCACAAGACAGGACACGCTTGCACACGACTCACTGCACATCTGTGCACGAGAAATTGGACCCCGTGTGCACATGGCACCGACACACAGGGGACATGCGCATGGACACGAACACACAGGCAGACACACGGGCTGCCCCTCCATCTGGGGCTCCGAGACCCCGCACACTGGCCGCCCCCGCTCTCGCAACCCTGCCCCCACGAAGCCGCGCCGACCTCCAGACCTCCGACGCCCCCCCTCCGGTTACCATAACTCCCCCCACTTGGAAGATGAAGCGAGAACATGCGGAGGGAGCAGCTGCCGCCGCCGCCGCCGCCGCCGCCGCCGCCGCCGCTTCCCCACCCCCCCGCGCCCACGCACACGCGCGCCCCCGCCCCACGCGCGCGCGGCACCCCCCACGCGCGCTCCTGGGCGCCGGCCCCGCCCTTACCTCGCACCGCCCCCCGGGGGTCGAGGGTGTCCCCGGTGGGGGAAGGGCCCCGCCCCTGCGCGGGGGAGGGGCGGGTGCGGAGGGAGAGGGGGCGGCGCGGCCCGGCTCGCGCCGCCCGGCGCGGTGGGGGCGGCGGCGGGGCCCGGGACGGCCCGGACGGCCGCGCGGTGACGGCCGCGGGAACGGCTCCCTCCGCCGCCGCTCCCGCCGCTGCCGCCGTTGCCCGGGCCCCGCCGCCGTTGCTAGGCGACCGCTGCTGCCGTGGCCGCCTCTGTCACGAGCCCCGTCGCCCGGAGACAGTGCGAGAGAGACGGGGGAGGGGGACAAGGGGACCCCCAAAACCAGCCGGGCCTCCCACCATCCCTTCTGAACAGGACTCCCCCAAAATAAAACCGCGGAGGGAACGGGGCTTCGCGGCGCCGCCCCGCATAGGAGGAGCCCGGGATTCCAGGGCCCCTCGAAGGTCCGGCGACCTCTCCTGGGCTGGAGAGGCCGCAGCCTCAGCCTCCGCAAACACCTTCGCAGACCCAAGCCCCCAAGGCGTCAACGACCCCTGTGTCCCTGCACATCCTCCACGCCCTCTGCACATTCCAGATCCCTCTGGAGACCCCAGCCACTCGCCAGCGCCCCACTCTCAAGAAGCCCTCTCCCCATATATATGCACAACCCCAGCCCTGGGGCCCCTCCCAGCGGCAACCTCCATCTCCACACACCACCCTACCACCCAACTCCGAACACACACACCGTGCTCCCACCCAAAACACACGAGACCCATGCGAGATCCCAGACTCCGAGGATCAGAGAAAGGTGACATATGGAAGATATGTGGGCAGAGCAGCCAAGCACAGGACACAACACAAACTATGCTTTGGGACCATGTGACCATTCTGACCTGGGCACACAGGTGTACACATGCATGCACCAGACACGAACCACACACACACACACACCCCGCCGCCACCACCACCTGGCTTGGTCTCAGAGAGCTACGCCACTACCTACACCCTCGTGGTCAGAGGTTTCCATGACAATGACCGCATCCCTGACCACCCACCCAGGGTCCCAGAGCTGGCCCCCAAGGCCTGGACCCATCAGAAAGTGGCTTGAGGGAGCCAGGCATGGGGACAGGCCACTGGCTCTCTGAGGCACAGACTGGAAGCCTGGGTCCCTGAAGGGTTGGGGGGCTAGCAGAAAGGGGTCAATCGGGGGCTGGAGGGATGGGGCACCCGGAGCCCGGATCCTGGGAGAGAAATGCACAGGAAGGGGGCAGTGGCGAAGGGGCTTCCCGGGACGAGGGCGTTGCTCTGCACCTAGGCTGCAGATCTCTGTTCCCTGCCTTCATCTCCCTCACTGTTCCCATGGAAACCTTTTAAGCGAACTTCTCAGGAAGACAAAAATCTTTTTTTAAATGACTAAAGAGGGGGGTGGGGGCAGAAAGGGGGAGGGAGGGGAAGAGACAGATGGAGA